>JZKD02S0577144.1:18530-40485 GCA_000966675.3 Picea glauca
AAAACAGATACCAGATGGTTGAAGATCATACCTTCTATTTCCACCACTGAAGCTTGGTGGTCAGCTTGGTTATTATCCAAGGCTGCATAGATCTGCGACACACTCCTTGCCACATTATTGAACATGGTAGCTTCTTGCATGTTATAAATTTTCCGACTGTTCTATTGTCAGAGTGGACAGTCTCTCCGGAGATGATCTCCTCTGCAATCCCAACACTCCAAAGGTTTTCTCTTTGGGTTATCAGTCTTTACTGGTATAGGTCCAAAAGTTTTATTTCCGTCCGTCGAGGGAAAGTTCTGCTGGAGTACACTCCGGTTTGGAAAGTTCATTCTGTGGTTCTTCTTGTAGTTTTTAAATCCCGAGGATTTGCTCCCTCTCTTTTGAAATTTTGAACCATTCTTTTGTTTCCAGTCTCCACGAGACTCTGCCCGATGTCCATGTTGTTCATGACAATACGTTTCCTTTCGTATAATGTCTTCTAGGGTCTTTGGCTCGTCGAATTCGATTCGGTTCCGGTATTCTTTGGGTAGCCCACTGATGAAGCGTTGGGCCTTCACCTTATCTTCTTTGATGTAGGGTACATATCTCAGTAATTCAAGGAATTTGTTGACATACTCCTCCATAGTAAGTTGTCCCAGTTTGAGTTCGTAAAACTCTTTAGCCTTCTCGTCGAAATACCTTTCCGACAAATACTTCTTCTGGAAGTACTTCTCGAACCGTTTCCAAGACAGGTCCTCCTCGCGAACCCCTTTCATATTCTTAAGGTATTCCCACCAGATGGAAGCCTTTCCGTTCAGATTGAAAGTGGCCACTTGGGCCTTCAAGTTCTCTAAGAAATCATGGACTCTGAAATATTTCTTCAGTCCAAGTAGCCAAGCTTCAACTTCCTCTCCCTTCTTTATCTCACCGTCGAAGGAGGGAGGTTTGGCCTTCCTGAATTCTTCAAATTTATGACTCTTGGAAGTCTTCTGCTTCTTCTGTTTCTTTTGAGAATAGGAACTGGTCCTGCTGTTGGAAGAGTCTTCTGAATCACCATCTTCCTTCTCAGTGGAATCGTCTGGTACTGGTCCTTTACCTTTGGGGTGCACCTTTCTGGATGTGCTTCTCTTAGTGTGGCCACTGACACGACCACGATTCTGCATCTTAGGTTAATGCTGCATTTGTCGCTGCAGGTCGGATAAGCTCTGTAGTAGAACTGCATTAATTTTGGTTTTCTTTTATTGTTCTTTCATCATCCTTTCATTATCGGCCTTGCAGCTTTGCAATTCGACCATGAGACTCCTCACAGTCTCAGCTAGGCCTGGAGGGGTTCCTATTGCTCTTCTTTTGTCTAACTCTTCATCTTTGTTGTGGGAGCCTTCTCCCACCTCTTGGTGAGTCACCATACTCCGCGTTTGATCATCTGCTTGAGTGAAAAGAAAAACACTGACCATTAGTCAAGAGTTAAATTCATTTTTATAAATGGCACATAAATTCATAACTCTTTCACATGCACACGCAGTCGGGTTTTCATTTTCCAGGTTCTTAATCCTGGGTAAGATAGTTAAGTAAGGGGTTTTACTCCTCATAGGAGTGTTTTGAACGAGATTTATACATGACTCGTGCATGATCCCAGTCAGGCCGAGTGTTGTAACCATGCTCTGATAGCAATTTGTAACACACCGACTACCAAAAATAAATTTTTTTCGTTGTTTTCTCAGTAATGAGACTCCCCAGAGCTGGTAGCAGCAAAATGCCAATCCCCGAATCACAGGTCTTCTATTTACCTACCCGATTCTCTATACATAACCATGGTATTACGTCCCACCCGACGCAGGCGTGCCAACCATAGGTACGTCTGCTCACAGGGTCTTCTTCTTCTCGCCCGAAGAACTCCAAGGTTCTTCTATTTCCCTGTCGGGAAATCGACTCCCACAGTTCTCTCGCGCGATTCCCCCTTCCTTGATTTATCGGGGAATCAGAACTCGTGACTTCGTGAGTTCAAAGGTTGAACACTGGGTTCTCAGATCCCCGAGACCCGATGGTCAGTCAAATCGCTGACTTTTCCCCGAGGGATTTCGCTACTCGCAACCTCGTGATTCCCGTGGCCAAATTCCCGAGCCTATCCTCGTGAGGATCCAATACACGATCCCACGTGAAGATCCAATGGTCTTCCCGTGATCCGAATCCAATGATTATTACCTTCTCGCTTCTCGCGTCCTCGTGACTTTGAATACCCAATACTTGGGCTCTCACCCTGCGAACTCCCGAGTTCACGAGATCTCTCGATCTCTGCCACCTGTCCTCCCCCGATGGACGGCTCACAACCTCTCTCCACTTCACCGCTTTGTGACTTAGAACATCCAAACTTTGGGTTCTTACCTCGTGAAACTTCGAGGTAGCGAGATCCCTGGATCTCCGCCACCTGTCCTCCTCGGATGGATGCCTCAGATCCTCTTGTGACTTCGCCACTTGCGACTTAGAGTTTCCAAATTTTGGACTTCTATCCCGTGAGCCTCCAAGCTCATGAGATCCCTAGATCCTTTCCACCTGTCCTCCTCGGATGGATGGCTTAGATCCTCTCGTGACTTCGCCACTCGTGACTTAGAGGGTCCAACTTTTGGACTCTTACCTTGCGAGCCTCCGAGCTCACGAGTTCCCTGGATACCTACCAACTGTCCTCCTCAGATGGACGGCCCATATCCTCTCGTGACTTCACCACTCACGACTTATAGCGTACAACTTTTGGACTCTTACCTCGTGAGCCTCTGAGCTCACGAGATCCCTGGATCCCTGCCACCTGTCCTCCTCGGATGGGTGACTCAGATCCTCTCGTGACTTCACCACTCGTGACTTAGAGCATCCAACTTTTGGACTCTTACCTTGTGAACCTCCGAGGTAGCGAGGTCCTATTCATGAGGGCTTAACCCTCGTTTATCTCCCTATAGATCTAACGTCTGTCGGGTGTCTTGGCTAAGATTTGACGGTTTAGATCGGTCCCGATGCCGCGCCCTTTCCCACTGCTCTTTGGACGTGGACAAACCAACGATCCAGATGTTTCTCATGGAGTCTGGCGTTCTACGATTTGGATTTCCTCGCTACTCACGAAGATAGAGGAAAAAAGGTTAAGGCAATTTACGCCCTCTTCATTCCTTCGATCTAACGGTCGTGAATGACTGCAGATTCCCCGATGGAATCTCATCCATTGATCAATACTTACCCTTACGCTGCTACTTCGAGATTTTGAGAGAGTCATTCCTCTTCACACAGGGTTGTTAAGACTTGCACATTCACGCCCTTTTTCCAGGTTCTTGGTAAACCTTTCTAAGGAGGCAATCTCCGTGAAGAAGTCTATTCCGGGGTATTCTTGGATACAAATAAGGGAAACGAATTCCCGAGAATAGACTGGATACTTGACTTAGTTCAACCTGGCATGCTTAGACTCATTTTTATTGACGTATGTCATGCATGGCTTCCTCTATTACAAGCATATGTCCATTAATTATCATCGAAACATTCACAGACATTCTTACACTAAAATCGTTCACAATCTCACAGTGCTGTGAGTATATTTACATATCTATATATATATATATATCAGTGTATGAATTTCAAGATGCAATACATAAAATACTTATCAGAAATAACACCAGAAGTGGGTGCAACTACTGAGAGGGGTGCTTGTTTCCACCCAATTGTAGGCTCAACGACTCCAAACGAATTTACCACTAGCCACCCTCGAGCTGAGACCACGATGCTCCGAGACTGCGTCTCTCTGTCTGCCAGTGACTAGGAGCGAAGTTTGAAATCCTTCCTCTCTGCTATCACTCACTCTGCGTAATGCCAGAGTTCCCCTCGTGTCTGCCCTTTCAATCGCCTCTGCCATACACCTTATCCTCTCGCGAGGTTCCGTGTGGCGGGATTACCCTCACACTGATCAGGCCTGACGGCTCTACAGATGGGCGGTTCACCATCCCATCCCTCATCAAGCCATCCGCCTACTAGTCTGCGAGCCATTAAATTTCAGGGCCAGCGAGCCACTTTTGGTTCTCCGGGCCAGTGGAGTCCAAATACAGTATTTACTTCTCGGTGGAAGTTAATGCCACCTTTTTAGGTGCCTTCCACCGCCATCGTGGTCTCTTTTTTTGCACATCCCCTCATCAGCAGTCCTGCAATAAATTTAGAATGTTATTCACATTCATTGACCTCTTTCTGTAGGTCCATTTACATCACATGTTCATACTTATGAGTTTTCCATAGTCCTCGACCAATCTAGTTATATTTACAAACTGGGGGAAACAGGGTGTTACAGAAATGCATTGCCTTAGTCAATTTATCCACCACCACCATTATGGAATCATGTTGCTTCACTGTTATGGGAAAATTTCTAATAAAATCAATCGTAACTACTTCCCACTTCCATTCCAGAATGGGTAATGGATGCAATAACCCCACTGGATGTTTATGCTCTGTCTTTACCTTCTGGCATTCTAGACATTTGGCTATGTAATTAGGAACTTATTTCTTCATTTATGGCCAAAAGTATTGGATTCTCATAACTACAATTGTCTTCTAATATCCTGGATGTCCAACATACGCCACATTGTGCATTTCCTTCATCACTGCATTTTCCAACTCATTGGAATTCGACACATATACTTTACCTTTGTACATGATAATTTCATCTTATTTCAGTTCATAATAATTAAATTTCTTCTGAAAATTATCTTGCTGTAATGTTTCTTTTATTTTTAGATATTGTTGATCTAGATTTTCCGCTGCAACAATTTGATCTTTCAGATCAGTTCGATACATGCTAATGGCTGCAATATTCACTTCATGAGCTCTCCCGTTGAGTGAATCAACCACTTGATTTTCCTTTCCCTTTATATACTTAATTTCAAATTCATATTCACTCTAAAATTCTAGCGATCTAGTTTTTCTAACATTTAATGTTGGTTGTCCAAACAAATGCTTCATACCACAATGGTCTGTCCTTAGCTCAAATTTTATTCCCATGAGGTAGTGTCTCCAAATTTTTAATGCATGTACAATTGATGCTAACTCTAGATCATGGGTGGCATAGTTATTTTCATGCTCTTTTAATTTTCTGGAGTCATAACATACCACATGATCCTTTTGATTGAGAACTCCACTGAGCCCTTACTTGCACACATCCATGCACACTAAAAAGTCTTCATATGGATCTGCAATCTTCAATATTGGTGCACTTGTTAATATGTCTTTTAGCTGCTGAAAGCTCTCTTCACACTTGGGAGTCCATTCAAATTTCACTTCCTTCTTTTGCAAAGAAGTGATTGGGATTGCAATCTTTGAAAACCCTTTTATGAATCTTCGGTAATAAAAAAAAAGAACCATAAATGATCTAACCTCTATCACATTCTTTGGCATTGTCCATCCTCTAATGGCCTCTATCTTCTCATGATCAACTTCTATCCCTTTTGTTGAAATTATATGCCCCAAGTAGTGAATCTTCTTTTGATAAAGATGCACTTACTTAACTTAACATACAATTTATGCTCTCTTAAAATTTGCGACACCATTCCTAAATGTTGCTCATGTTTCTCTTCTGACTTAGATTATATGAGTATATCATCTAGGAACACAACTACAAACTTTTCTAGGTACTCCCTGAACACTCCATTCATCATGCACATAAAAACAACTGGGGCACTTGATAGCCTAAATGACACTACCATGAATTCATAATGCCCATATCTTGTCCTGAATGTTGTCTTACTGATATGTTCTTCATTTTATCCTTACTTGATGATCACCTGATCTCAAGTCAATCTTCAAAAATATTCTTGCACCTTTCAGCTAATCAAACAAATCATCAATCCTTGGAAAAGGATATTTATTCTTTATAGTGACCTTATTCAACTGTCTGAATTCAATACACAACCCTAAGGTTCCATCTTTCTTCTTTACAAATAGCGTTGGGGCTCCCTAAGGTGACACACTTGGGTGTATATACCCCTTCTTTAACAACTCTTCAAGCTACATCTACAACTCTTTCAACTCTAGCGTGCCCATCCTGTATGGTGTCTTGGACACATGGGAAACTCCTGGCACCAAATCAATAGAGAAGTCAATGTCTCTCTTTGGTGGCAGCTATGGGATCTCCCTAAAAACATCTTCAAAATCCTTCAAGACCAGATGGTATTAAATGCTTGTTACTTTATCTCTAGTTGCCTCTTCCATATGGGATGCAAAAATTTGACATCCCTTCTTGAAAATATTTTTCAACTACATAGCTGAAATCTCTCTAACATATGCATCTCTTGGAATGCCTTGAATCTTGCCTTGCTACCCTTCTTCGTCAAGGTATGTGATTGTCTTGTCATAACAGTCTAGGACAACATGGTGTTTTTCCAACCAATCCATGCCAATTATACAGTCATATGATCCCAAAGGTACAATGTTCACATCAAACTTTGTACCGAGTCCATTCATGTCTATTGGACAATCTTTAACTAGTCCAATAGACATGAATGGACTCGGTACAAAGGTTGTTTATTTCATTCATGTCTATTGAACTAACCAAGATTCCTTATGCTTACTCCTTTGCAAGGGAAACCTTTCAAGAATGTTAGAGTTTATGTAACTATGGCTAGCTCCAAAATCAATTAAAATTGCTATGGGCTTGTTATCAATCTTACCTTCCAGTTTAAGCCTCCTGAATGTTGTGGAAAGTCCTCATTCTTTCTCCTTTGTGAGGGAAGTCACTATATAACTGATTCTACTCACATCTCCAACATTGTACAGGTTGTTGCCTTGGCCTTTTCCCAAATGAATTTTTGGTCTTGTGTTGATTTTGGGTTGACTGACCTTGCTGATTTTCTTAAGAGTTGTTCTTGAAAAAAGGTGGCTTAAAAAAATTCTGCCTTTGATCCTTTCTACCCCTCATCTTGTCATTCCAATATTTTTGGAAAATTGGCCTTCCTTTTCTTTGCTCATAAAGATTCTTGTCTCTTTTTATGGCTTCCTCCAAAATTTTGGGGTTATCATACTGTATCTTGTCACTATAGAAGGAGGGTAAACCACTTAGAAATCTTTGGATTTTGACTTTCTCATTCTTGATGAAGTCAACATATTTCAGTAACTCAAAGAACCTTTTCTCATATTCATCCATTGTCATGCAGGTTCCTAACTTGATTTCAAAGAACTCTTTCATATTTCTTTTATAATAATTCTCAAGCACATATTTCTCTTGGAAATATCCTTTGAATTGCCTTCACAAGATATTATTCTCATCAAGATGCTTGGATTTATTAAGTTGATCCCACCACATGGATACCTTTCCTTGCAAGTGGTAGGTGGAAATTATATCTTCTACCAGGGAGGGGTAATCATGCAGCCGAAAATATTTCTTCATTTCCAATAACTAGGCTTCAACCTCTTCTCCTTTCGTTTGCTCACCATTGAAAGTTGGTGGCTTGATTTTACTGAGTTCACCTTCCAATATATATACCTCAAGCCTTATTCTCTATCTCCAAATACGATACATACTTGGGATGCTCCTTGGCCTTGAACTTGCATGAGTTGTTCTAGTGAATTTCCTTGGAGAATGATGGTGCCTACTCATGCTTCTTGACTTCCTGTCATTTCCATGATCATCTCTTTTGCTTTGGAATCTAGATGTTGTCACTTGTATATCACTATATGATTTCTTGGTGCCAAATTATTTTTTAACTTTCTTTTTGTAACATATTCAAACTTTGAAGTATCTCTTCCCAAGCCTTCATAATTCTTTCACTATCTTCTCTATAGACTTTCACTTCTCTATGCAAGCTTCTCATAGTTACATGCTCTTGCATGTATCTTCTCCCATTTGACTCTGTCTCAACATTACCTATGATGACATGAACACCTATTAAATATTCCTCATGGATATAATATCCCTAAGCATCTTCCATGCCTCCATTCCTCATATAATAACCAAATTTTCTTTCATATACCTCTAATTTTACAAGAAATGTGCATGTAATAATTACTATTAGAACATGCATAACATAAAACATTTCATGAATTAGAATACATGTTACTCTTTATCCAAATTTATAAAGGATGAAATGCACCAAATCAAAATATGATTCCTTAGATTCATTCCTCTTTGAAACAACTTTCCAATGATTGTACCCATGCCTCAATCTAAGTTCTGAACGAAAAGTTACAAAATTTACATGCTGCAATTTCCACTCTTTTACTGTTACAAAAATATCTTTATTAATTTCTAGAAAATTTTGTTTCCCAAATCAAAATTATGGGTGGAAATATCTCTTCTTCTCCTCAATACCTTTCCAGTGACTATTTGTTTTCTCAAATCCGAGCTTTGAGATGAAATTTATGGTTCAAAGAATTTTTGACTGTTTTGCTCGATTTACCCTTGTATGCTACATGTGTCTTCTTTTTCTTCTTGCACATTTTTACATACCTAGATCCTAAATATGGATCCATGGATATTTTCTATGGTTCATAATATTTCCATACATTGCTCCTATTCCCCAAATGGACCTCTGAGAAAAGATTTATTCCCTTTGGAAGTAATCTGGCACTGAAATTTTACCCTTACTGTTTTGGCTGTAACTTTCTCATATGAGCTTTGTTTTGAAAACATATTAGCTCATCGAAAATATCTCCTTGAGCTCTTTATTTAAGCTACAAAGACAATATATGGTGCCTACGACACTTACAATATCAAAAATTAGAACTCCTCAAAATGTTATTTAGACCTTCAAAATTTCCCTGCAAGTTAATGACCTTCAAAAATATGAAAAATTTGGAAACTTTCATATGAAATTGACTTATTTACTCTTATAATATCCCTTTAATTTTGAGTCGTTGATCTCAAATTGGGTGTAATCTGAGTAATTGATCTGACTCTATCAACCATCGACAATCAATGTTCTCCTTTTGGCGTGCACAACTCTTTTCCCAAACTGCTGACTGACCGTCGACCATCGACCCATTCCCTTGAAAATCGATTCAAGACACAACGCTAAACCAACCGACCTGACCATCAGTCATTGGTCATTGACAATTTGCATTGGAAAATGAAAACTCCTTACTAATTCAACTAATGCTCGACCATCGATGATACCCATTGACTGATAAGACCACTTCCCCAATTCGATCGACCTGACCATCGACCATCAAACAACTTCTGGACTAACGTGGAAAATGCTGATGTGGCATGACACACGAATGTTGATGTGGCATGAAACATCATCCCAAGGTTTCAAATTGGCTAACATGGCATGACATGTGGATGCTGACATGGCATGACACATGGATGTTGATGTGGCATGACACGTCATCACCCTCTTCCCTTCATCGACCATCGACGAATTCTCTTGCTTGATCCAAAACAATTCACTGAATTGGCCAATGCTTGACCATCAACCCATCAACCATCAATGATTTTCATTGGCGATCGAAAAAATTCGCTGAATCTAGTCGACACCTGACCATTGAAAATTTACTTTGAGGACTAAACCAAAATATTCGCCAATTCGACTAACCCGACCATCGATCGTCAACGATTTATCTTGGTGAACTTCAACACGTGGAAATTTCGAGAAAAATCTAGGTGAATCTGGGCCGTCAATCTCTCACTCAAGATGATCTTGGCCGTCGATTCTGCTCCAACCTCCAAACATCTGAAATGAATACAAACCATCAATCTGATCCATTTTCCCATTTGCCAAAATGAATCTCGACCGTTGATTTACTCAACCTTTCAAACAATTGCAACCTTATGAATTTTTAAATTTATTAAAGTGAATCTTGGTTGTTGATCTCACGATCAAACATGATCTTGGTTGTCGATTCACTCAACTTTGAAAAACACTAAAACGACCATTAAAACTCAAAATTTTACCTTCCAGGTCGAATTTAATTATATAAAACCACATATATACTCCATTGAGCCTCTCTTAGATAGTCCCGATTCATTTGAACTCAAACTTTCTCACAAATTTGGGAATTTCACTCTAATTTTATCCATTTTCCCCAAAATCGAACAGACCAAAGTTTGCAACAATAAATTGCTCAATTTACAATTGTCTTGGCCCATACAATGCCGATGTTTGAACTAGACGCTCTGATACCATAATGTAATGTCCCCCAACCCAAATGAGGAACATTACGACGTGGAATACTCTTAAAATTAAAATTTTTACAACTAATTCAATTTCCTCTAACTTCCAGCTATGATTTACATACATATTTAAGTATTGTCTATTACCACAACTTGGATGCATATACAACATGATAAAATAGACATGAAATGTAGCTAATCAACCAACACAGCAACATATAAATTCTTGTCAAATACACAGATTTCATGCACAACAATTTAACTCATAAATACAAGATAGAAAATAGATAAACCACTTATCTTTCAAATTATATGTGCAACTAGATACTTGGGACAAACATTCCACCCAACCATATACTTTTTGTTCCAAATATCAACAACAAGTCACCCTTGAGCAGAGGCTAGTAATCCACAAAAAGGGTGGTCTCTCACTATCCACTCATAGCTCATAATTCCCACAACCCACTGATATTATCCTACAACTATCCTGATTTTTCCCCAGCTCTCTTCCTCTTGACCTACCCAACCCAAGGAATGTTCCCCTTCATTGGTCTCAATCTCTCTGGCGTGCCATTCATTTATTAGGGTCTCTCTGACACATGTAACCATGAATCTCTTAGCTGGGAACTCAAGGGATCTTGCTGCTAGGAAAACTACCAATGAACAACAACAAACAATTGTTGTTACAGTGCAAATCACTTAGGAGTTCACTCTTCATACCTAACAACCTCGCTCTTCAATCCTTAGCTCCAAAATGCTTCAAAAACACTCCAACATGCTCTATATTTCTCCCTCCATGGATGTTCCAGCTCCAAGCTCTCTTTCTTTCTCTCTACTTGTTGTTCATGCCCAAAAAATCATTGTGTAAAACTCCTGTAGCTACCCATACAAGTTTCCTTTCCTTTGGCTTGCTTTCTTGGCTCGCACACTTCCCCAAGATGATTTTACTCAGCCCCCCATTCTACCAATAACTATGGGATGTGACCACTCACACACACACCCTCTTACATGTATTCAATGATAGGCTTTGGGAACACCCAATAAAAAATTAGAAGGTTCATATACCAATATAAACTTTTAGGAAAATGGGTTTAATTAATATACATGGGTAATTATCCCTTGGACTCCTAGAAGACATTCTCCTAGACTCTCCCTTCTTTTGTGGATTAATTCACCCCCCATCTCTTTCCATGTCCCCTTAGAAGCTGGCATCACATTTTATTATTAACATTTAGAAATGCAATTCACATATTACATCACTTGGTCGTAGCCACATATTATATCTACATTAACCATTAATTAAACTGAGGATTATAGTGGGGATGTTACACACAAGTTCCATGATCAATTATGAAATAATTATTATTTCATAATTATAAAATTGTGATGAAATAATTATGATCTTTTTGCTCAATTATGTAATTTCATCCTCATAACATCTCATAGAAACCTTGCAAAGCCTATGGCAGAAAATAAAAGTATAACAAGTGGGATAAATGAAATTTTCCAAGTTACTGATACTTCCCATGGGGGTGACAAACATATGATCACATCTGATTTTAGGTACTATGCCTATTTGGAAGATATATTGGATGTAGACTTTAAATCCTTCAAATTGGTTCTTTTTAAGGTCAGGTGGTACATATTGTTGCCACAAGATGATGGAATGATTGTTATTGATCATGATAATGGAATTATCATGATTAAAACAATTAGGTATGATCCAAATTTAGAGCCCTTTGTACTTTCAAATTATTGTGAGAAAGTATTTTATTCCCGGATGTTAGGTAGAATAGGTTGGTCATTTTTTGTTATATTTTTATCCAAGACGAAAAACTGCAAAGTAATTTTTTCTAGAAGAAGATGTAAAAGAGAATGTAGGAGTGTTGGATGAAGAGGATAATCAAGTTGACTATCCAATCATTGGCTCACATCCTATAATTCATCTTGATGATGATGATTATATTTATGATAACTTAGCACTAGCTATCCTGGATGTTGTTATGGACACTCCTTTCAATGACTCTGAAGGGTTGGACATAAATTTTGATCTTAATGATTCAAATATTGAATTGGATGAAGTTCAAGATCAATCTGATCTAGGTGGATATCGGTGGCCATATACCTTTTCCACTGAATCAACATTTCAAGCATATGGTTTTAATAAACCATGATATTCACCCTTTTGACGGGGAATGGAATGTAATTCCATATTCATTTTTTAATTACAGATATCATGTAATGATTTCCTAGTGGTATTATGTACATGCTTACAACATAACGGTAATTCACCAGATCCAATTAGAACTTTGCAGTTAAGCACGCTCAGAGTAGAGTAGTACTGGGATGGGTGACCGCCCGAGAAGTCCTAGTATTTTACATGCTTATGGAATTTTATAAACTTAGAATAATTTCTCCCACTTGCATCATGGAAATTTTTATCCTCTCGGAGGCCCTTTAATCATGCAATGGAGTGTGATGTAAGGCTTGTTGCGAATGAAGCGTAGCCAACATCTCTTTCTTTTCAGAGATGAGCTACACCATTCTGCCAATTTGTGTTCTACAATGTTTTTCTATCTTATTCATTAATATAAGTTAGGTTTCACTGTATTTTTGTGTTCTCTGCTAGATTTTTGTTTTTTTTCTCGTTTCGTTTTCAGTATAATATGGATTGGTGGTATCAGAGTAGTATGCTCCTTGTCATTTCTCATAGCAGGTCCCTGACGTAATCAAGGTATAGAGATTTGGGTCTCAAGCTAGTTTTTCTTGAGAACAACCTCTCTCGCTAGCCAAGCAACCTCCCATGGCAGAAGAAAAGAGGAATGATAGAGCATGCTACCCTTTCAAGACGTTGCTCGAGGAATACCTCATGTGATAGAGGAACAATATTATGGAAAACTTCGATCAGATCCTTCGAAGACTACCGATGGCGATGGCTGAGGAATCTTCAACAAGAAACCATTTCGGAGGTGTGACAACCTTCAAGGTACAAGTCAATTTTGATATCCCCTTATTTGAAGGCCAGATAGATGCATATGATCTATAAAAATGGTTGAATTTGTTAGAAGGTTATTACCATGTCCATAATTTCTCTGATAGTGAAAAGATCACCTTCATGCTCCTTAAATCCATTCCCCATGTCAGAGCTTGGTGGGAAGGTTACTGGTAGAGGTACATCACTGATGTATCTTCACCATTCAGGAGAGAACCCACTTGGGAGGCCTTTGTAGATGCCCTAAAGGAGGATTTCTACCATATCAAAAACCATGATGATTAGTACATGAAATGGATGACTCTATGTCAGAAAAGAGATCAGATGGTGTCAGAGTACATTAACATATTTCATACCTTGCACTTAAATCTAGATATCAAAGACCGCGAGAGAAACTTTGTTTTGAAGTATCGCAGTGGTCTGTGCAAGTACATACAAACATCGATGGATTTCTTGGACATATCCTCATTGGGAGCTGCTTATCAATATGTAGTCAAAATTGAGTAGAAATTCAAGCAACATAGTAAGCGGGAGTTTGGGGTTGAAAATACACAACAATAGAATCATGGAAAAGGAAACCCTAAGTCATAGAACAAAGGACAAAGAAAGGAATTTCAACCTTAGGAGAGCCAGTCCAAGACATAGGAAAATAAGGGTAATGGGAAGTCTAAGAAAGACACTAGAAAGTGGTGTGAGTTCCACAACAACACATGGCACAAAACAAATGAATGTCGCTCGAAATAGTCATTGGTTGTCGAGCTCAAATAAAAAGACTTAGAACCTAAATTGGACTTTGATTCAAAGCACAATAAAAGGAAGTAGATCATTTATGCAGAACCCATTGCTACCATCACATCCACAAAAATACAACCAAAAGAACCAAAGGAGATTGAGGAGGGGAAGTGCCTCTTCCACTCACATATGTGGGTAAAGGGGACCCCACTGCATTTCATTATTGACAGTAGGAGTCATAAAAAACTGATATCAACCAATGCTGTTAAGGGATTGAATTTACAACGATGCCACACCCCCAACCATACACCATTAGATGGTTGAGAAGGGGATGAGACATCCATGTCATCCAATAGTGTCACATGTCCTATGGCCTCAAGCCCTTCAAGGATGAGGTAGTGTGTGATGTTGACCCACTTGAAGTTTGTGATGTTCTTGTAGGACAACCATATATGTGGAAACTTCATGCTATCTATGAGTCTCAAACCCAAAATGTCATTGTTACTCTGGGAGGTTAGCTCTACAGGGTACTAGAGGTAGATCCAATTACTTCCACTTCATTGATCTAAAAAAAATGCCACAAAGGAATCTCTCAGACCGCAAAGTTTTCCCTCTTCATGATCTAGTCAGAAGGTGAACAGAAGGTCACTGTGACCACTACAGACTTAGCCCAATACATTTCTATCCAACAAAAATAGGTCAAAAATATTGTAGAGGAGCACAAAGAGAATGTGAGTCTTCCATATGTTCAACATAACTCTATTGGCCACAACCCTTTCCAGGTGTGCTTGGGGTTCTAACCATTAGCCCCCAATATTGATATAACTCTTCTTGCTGCATATTCACTGACATAGCCCTCCCACACTTAGACCAAGGCATATCATGTAGCCATATCTGTCGAATGGATCCAACACCTCCAATATGTTCATGACATCCTTCCACAGGAAAATTACAAGCAAGACATCTACTTCAGAAAGGAAAGCGTCTCACCAAGATTCTGATTCAACAAAATTTTCTCCATCTCCTGAGGGAACTTGATGCGATGGGGACCATTTATTCCTAAGGGGGGAGGAATGATACATGTGGATATCAGTGGCCATCCACCTTTTCCACTGAATCAACATTTCAAGCATATGGTTTTGATAAACCATGATATTCATCCTTTTGATGGGGAATGGAATATAATGCCATCTTCATTTGTTAATTACAGACATCATGTAATGATTTCCTAGTGGTTTTATGTACATGATTACAACATAGCGTTAATTCATCGGATCCCATTAGAATTCCGCAGTTAAGCACGCTCGAGCTAGAGTAGTACTTGGATGAGTGACCACCCGTGAAGTCCTAGTATTTTACATGCCTATAGAATTTTATAAAATTAGACTAATTTATCCCACATGCATCATGGGAATTGTTCTTCTCTCACTCTCTCATATATAATTGAGGTGAAGGAGGCCCTTTAAGCATGAAATGGAGTGTGATGTAAATCTTGTTGCAAACGAAGCGTAGCCAACATCTCTTTCTTTTTCAGAGATACGCTACCCAATTCTGCCAGTTTGTGTTCTATAACTTTTTTCTATCGTATTCATTAATAGAAGTTGGGTTTCACTGTAATTTTGTGTTCTCTGCTATATTTTTTTTTTCTCGTTTCATTCTCAACATAATCTATATCACACTCTAATCTAGATATGTAATAAATCTAATTTAATAAAGTGAGTTGATTCATATTCAATACTTTTATGGTTTCCCTTATTTATTTGATCTCCTTCTTGATTCATATCTTAAAGGTGAATTACTTCTCCCATGCCATGTGACTAGGATGGTCAATGTTAAGTTCGAAGATAATATAGCCTCAATCATCATGTCAATCCCTATCCTATCCAACCATAACAATCCCTATACTACCCTAGTTATCCCTACCCTTGGCCTAATATAAACTTTCTTAAACTAACCTACTATGCACTAGCCTATCCTATCCTAGCCTTCCATACCCTATCCTTGTGCACCTTACCTAATTCAAAGCTACCCTACCGTAAACTACTCTAACTTATCACTATCCTAGTTGAAACTAACCTACCTAAATAGTTATTCTACCATAGAGTACTACTAACCTAAGCTATCCTACCTAGCCTAATCTATGCATTTACCACACTAAACAACCATAACCTACCCTAACCTACTAAATGGGGCAACAATAAATTGATATTCCAGGACATTTAAACAATTTTTAAGATAAGCACACATAAATAAGTACTTGTAGATTTGAAAAACCAAATATGTTTCCTACCTTTCCTTTTTCTTTGAAAATTAATGGGATGAAGGTTTAATAGTATAAAATATGACAATTCGTAACGTTTTAAAATTAATCTTTGTACTAGTTCCTTTTGTTAAGTATAACAAGTTACTATTCCTATTGCATAACATATAACATTTATATAGTTATTACTTAATAAAATGTCTGATTAATATAATTTCAACATGTCTTTGCTTCAAAGGTGAAGGTGAAGATGAATAGTCTTTCCTTGACTAAAGGGTATGCATGGGTGAGAACTTGTATTCACCAAATATATTTCCAAGATGATCAATAAATAATCATCCAAGCCAAGCAGAGTTGTAAAAGAGTATAAATACCAAAAAATAGTTGACTATAAAAAAAACCTCTAACTCCTATAACAACCAAATTTTAACCCTAACTTCTATAATCAAAGTTGTCTTCTCAACTTGTGGATGTTTCATGAGACATGAAAACATATGGAAAGACCAACGTGTTTGTGATATTGTTGATTAGAAATTAGAGAAATCTCAAGCTTCAAAATCATGATATAATAGATGTCATGCCACTCCCACATAAATGTCTTGTTATTTATCACATTCTAAATATACAAAGTTCTATGTCACTTTCATAAATGTCTTAATAACATATTGAAATCTACTTTTTGATGCAATATAACCATATAAACCCTAAATTCTATAATCTCCATCATCCCTAATCGCTTTTACACTTATCCCCTAACTCCTTTAGCTACTAACCACTACAATCCCTTGAACTAAGCCTTGACATCTATATATTTTAACCCATAAACCTTTAATCCATATCTTTCATATCCCACATAACTTCTAACCTTCTAACCCCTATAATATTTATACTCCATGATAGCCACTTTGCTCATCGAACTCACATATCCCTTAGTCCTTAAATCATATAAGCATTGACCAAGATAACTCTAACCCCCTAACATTTAATCCACATAACCTATAAATCTCGTAACACCTAAATTCTAACCCCTAACTTCTATAATCCCCACCTTCCAATCATTATAATCCCTTGTCTTATAAAACCCAATATTTATACCTTGAACAAATATAAACCCTAACCCATTTTTCCTAAGTCTTATAGCCTTATGATCTAACTTCCAATCCCTATAACCATGATATCTCCAACATGTATAAAAAATATAGCCATTAGCCTCTATAACTTCCATAACAACTAATCTATAATCCATAACCCCTATAACCCCCTATCCTTTATAAAAACTATAGTTTACTCTAGCTACTGTACTTAGAATTAGGGGAAGTGCCCAAGAGGTTTCTCTTGATATATGTTACATAGTTGATAGAATAATAACATGTATGATTGACAATGTAGGTGCATTATAAGGACCTTGGAAGTGTCCCCATAGACATATGCAGTCTAAGGACGATGGAAGTACCCCCATAGAAGTGTCTCTCATTTTTTTAATGTATTGTTAGTCTCATGTGATTTGCATCTAGAAGACGACCTTAGTTGTTTGAATTTCCTTAGTTATCATCATCATTGTCATCATCATCATTTTTGTGGTATTCATCATCATTGTCATCATCACTAACAAATAAAATATTTTATATATAATAACTATTATATAATATATAATACATAACATATATTGCATATGCATTATATATAACGCATAATATATATGTTATATGTAATATGTATTATATAATATATAATTAACATTATTAGCTAGCAATGGCAACACTTAAGGTTTCATGGTTCAGGTCAATGGAATCAACATGGGTCTTGGCATCACAGTTTGGGATCGTAGCATGAGCAAGATGGATGGTTTCAACCCATGGGTTTATTACTCTGAGGATCTCTTGTTAGAGTTCAGTATCTTCTCAAACATGTCGATCAACCATGGCATACATCTCACAATTAACGAGGGAGATTCACATGGGTTAAGGTGCAACCCAAGACCCCCCCTGTCCGATGGTCGTCGGTAGCTTTTCCCTCCTACTTTCCATGCAAATGTTTTAGGTACAATCGATAAAAATAGGGTTCTGTTGAGTAAAAGAAATGAATTCTCTCATCATAACATTTTTTAGAATCTTGTTTGGCTAAGACAAGATAGGCGAGATTATCACCCTATTTTATAGCCTTATTGCAAGTTCAATTAACCTTTAAGTTATTTGACTTAAAGACCAATTGATGTTTTAAATTTATTTATCAAATGCAAATTGAAATAAAGAACTCTGATTTTTGTTATATAGAAATTTAAACAAGAAGCAAAATCACATAATCTGATAGAAATAACATAGAGACCAAGAGAGTTGCAAAACCATCAGTGATTTTATTCATTCATTCTGTAACAACCAATACACTTCTCATACTTTCAAAGTATGGACTAGATGAAAGTCTAGCAACCTAAGGTAACATACACATAGATCACTGGTTCCTTCAAATCAAACCAAGAATGATAAGCTAACAACCACAAATTTCACTCCGTTATGACTTTGTACAAGAATCCTATTTAGTATTGAGAAACTAATCGAGAAACCAAAAGAATTTTGCAAACTATCAAATATACAATCAACCTAGAAACATATCATAATTCAATGCCTCTCGGTCCTAGCTTTTCGTCACCTCCAACAGGCCCTGCTATCACAAGAAGAGTTTTAGATTAGAAATTAGAGATGAAAGAAGTAGTAATGAAATCTCACTTGGAAGTAAGAGTAGACCTTATCATAGCAATGCATTCTCCCGCTCTACTTTGTTCAACTTACCCCTTTTTATATCTCCAGAGTAGTTAAATCATTCAACTACTTTTA
The DNA here is from genome assembly GCA_000966675.3 of Picea glauca. NCBI lineage: Eukaryota > Viridiplantae > Streptophyta > Pinopsida > Pinales > Pinaceae > Picea > Picea glauca. The sequence goes on from JZKD02S0577144.1 coordinate 37,448, forward strand.
GTTACTCATTAACTAACCATTATTTAGTTAATAGGAAAGTTTTCAAGTAAATTTAATAAATAATAATAATAATATGATAAGGGCATTAAATAATACTAATAAGTGGGACCCCCTATTTTATTTAGACCAATTAATGAACCATTTGCTCCTTGTAACTTCCACCTTAGATGCAAGACATATCAATTTGCCACATCATAAAACCCATGTCATAAAAATGCATAAGATGGAGTGTTCATAAAAATCCCCTTGTCGTTCCATGTAAAAATAATTTGAATTCATCCAAATATAACCATCATATAGATATGTGAAAAACATATAGCATAAAATATACGTTGTCCAAAAAGAAAAACTGTCAAAAGTATGAGCTGTCCCAAATAAAAATTCCATCAAAACCATAAGTTGCCAAAAATAATATGCTGTCCAAACTGAAGTGCAAATAAGTTCATATACAAATGCCAAAACAATCATGAAAAACCATATTTTCTATGAGAGGCTTCTCCTCTCTTTCCATGACTACTTTCGACCTTATCATTTCTCCTAACTGATGAACCTACCTTAGCAGATTCCTGATCATTTCCTTGCACATGTGAGGTAACTAAATGTGATGATTCATGTGATGAATTAGACCCTCTTACTACTACTTTTTCCTTTTCTGGACTATCTTCAAGTTCAATGATCTTGGCCTTGGCATGATGGGCATGTGAGGCTTGGGATATAGGTTGCTGATGCAAGGGAGAAGCAATATGCCAAGCATGGAAAGGAGACTGTTGAGAGTGATCAATATTTGTCTATCCATGTGACTATCCAGAAGGAGGATGTACAACATTTTTCCAGCCATGATGTTCTGGACTAACTAGAGGAGTGGAAAAATGATTTGGTATTGGAATACCGATAATTGGACGAGGGTTTTTAGGAATAAGTGGAGGCCTATAGGCTTGTTGGCCAACCAAATTGAGGAAAAATGTTTGTAGAAACTCATTCAATTCTTCCTAATTTGCATCAAAATGTAAGGAAAATCTGAGCCTCTTATTACCCCTTTGCTAAGGACCTAGTCCTCTACCTCTATTATTTCATCTTCTGCCATGACCACCTCTACTGAAAAATATTATTCTAACACACATTCACAAACATAAGAACTAGAGCATCATTAATCCATCATCTAAACATTTCTCAAAGCAATAATTTAGACCTAACTCTATATACCACAATACATGTGCAAGAAATGACTACGCATTTCATGTCTTAGAGCTAATAATCACTTAGAGTAGGGACTCAGAAGGGTTCTAATGCAGGAGCATCTCTCCACATCATCCAGCTAGCCAGCCAGCCAGCCACGCCAGCGAATTCAAATCACATGCTAAAAGAGAGGTGCAGTCCTCATTCAAATTTGAAATTGAATGTAATTAAAAGCTTAGGCTGGTGAGCCATGGAAGCCGTGCCTTTGTGTAGGCTGTAAATAAGATCGGATTTAATGCTAGGTCAGCTGAGATATAGATCCAGATGCTGGACTAGACATCCATTTATTGTAATTGAATAGAGTAGGTAGACCTGGAGGGAAGCGCTCGATGAGCCCCTCAGGTAAAAGAGATTTTGAGATCTCATTCTGAGTAAGATGATAAGTTAGAAGGTAGATGAGCATAGAAGAGGAGAGCCAAAGAGAGCTCAAGAACACCTTTTAAATACAGGCATTTTCCATTTAATATAACAAAAGTAGTTTTTGCTGCACATGTTCTGTTTTATGTGAATGTTCTGTGAGTGTTCTTTTATTCTATAAATGTATGCTATGGTTGTATGTTTGCAGAGAGTGTGCTTGATTTCAGGTGAAGGTCTTTGAGGCTTCACACTAAGAGGGTGTGACAAAACGCTGAGGTTTTTGAGAGCCGTGCATAAAGGATGCACTTCTGAACTCTGCGGAGTCATACAAAGACATGTTGCAACACATGAACTGGAGTCATTAGCTCAGGAGAAGACCTCAAGGTTGCTGAATACCTTGGAGGCAAGGCTGTGTGGGAGAAGGCATAGTTGCAGACAAAATCTCTGAGGAGTTCTGTAAGGCTCTGCCAAGTGGGAATTGAGCATAGGCACAAGGTGCAGTTGGAGGAACTCTGTTGTGAGTTCAGAAGGGAGAAAGAAGAATCACTGAGGATTCTATGAAGAGCTCTTCCAGGAGGGCATTGAGCCAGTGCAAGGAGTGCACAGAGGAAGGACCTCTGTTGAGAAGTTGAGAAAGAAGAAAACAGAATCACTAAGGATTCTGTGAGAGCTCTGCTAGGGGGGCATCGAGCAAGTGCAAGGAGTGCAGGAGTGGAAGAATCCTTCATGGATTCGAAGACAGAAGTCCAGGAGGAACAACATTTTTATTACGCGCAACGAGGCTCAAGGAAAAAAGGAGCTCACAGAGAGAAGAGAAGACAAAGGTCGAGGCCTTTGAGAACTGGAAATTCTTCTAGGTTGGGAAGAAAGTGTGCAAGGCTCAGGAGGAGAAACAACAACCGTCAAATCAGTCGGAGACGAAACCTGGACCGTTGAAGTTTTCACGTCTAGAGAGCATCAGAGGAAGCGCATGGGAAGGAACGATCTGCACCGTTAGATCTGGGAGAAAATCCCGTCAGCTGTCAAATTTGGTGAGAAGCGAGGAGGTTACGACTGGGTTTCCAAGGAGAAAGCCCAGGAGGTTTGAGGACCATTGGATTTTCTCATCGATACCCGTGAGTCATTGGATCGAGAGGAGATGCACAGAGTTTAAGTGCATGAGTGGGTGCGCAGGAGAAGGGATCTGAGCCGTCAGATCTGGAGTAGACACCTGTCAGCCATTAGATTGGGCAGGAGTTGTACGAGGTGGAGCCATCGGAATATCGACACTTGGGAAATCAGGATTCTCGAGGTCGTGCAAATCGAGACATCACAAGTCTCGAAACACCGAAGCGATCTGGACCGTCCGTTAGCAGAGACACGTGGCGGAGATCGAGCACCCTTCAGTGTTGAGGCGCATCGGGAAATCGACATTCTCGTGGACAAGAGGTCGGGGAAATCCAAGT
>JZKD02S0577144.1:52658-63340 GCA_000966675.3 Picea glauca
GATTTTAATTTTCAAGAACTTTTCATGAAATTTTCATTGGAAGGAAAATAAATTGAGTTAAGAGGTATCACAAGGAAACCCGGTAAGGTGATAATCTCTAATGGCATGACAAAATAAATGAAAAAGGGGCATCAAGGCATTATTGCACAACTATGCTCAGTAGATGTTAAAACATCTAAGGCATCTATTCCTTAAGATCTCCAAGGGATCATTGATAAGCATTCCAAAGTATTTGAAGATATTCCAAAAGGTCTTCCACCCACATGAAATCATTATCATGAAATTCACCTATGTCACATACCCACTACCATGTAATCCCCGAAGTCCTACGGGGTCTAGTGTAGGCGAGTTCTTCCCTGTTCACCTCCCTGTGATCGTGGGTTAGGACCACAGGAAAAACAAACCAGGCGCCTTTTCGTGTTTCGTGACTCAGCGGTACAATTGAGTCCAATATTGAAGGTAGAATGGCGAGGGGGCTTTGGAATGAAACCCTGGCCGTAGATCTGGGCGTGCAGATTTTGGCTGTCCAGATCTACCTGCCACTTAAAGACAAAGCACTAGCTCCCTTTCTTTAGTCCCTAGTTCGGTAAGACCACATATGCGCCTAAATGCAGGCGCGTTTCACAACTCGTGACTTCGTGAGTCGTGACTAGAAGACCCTCGAATTTTCTTCACAAATCACCGCTACCTGAGATCACGCAATGGGTATAGATTTCTTCTGTCAGCGTCCTCTACGCATGACCGCCGGCTAGGATAAAATCTAGCTCCTCTCGCTATTCATCGCTTCGTGATTTCAACGGATGAACTCTCGTTCCTCCCTTATGTGATCCTCCGAGACTTGAAAGTCAGTGAAGGTTGACCTTCCCTTCGCACTGCTCGCAAATCGCGACTTCGTAAGTCCAAGGGTTGAGCTCTCATTCCCTTCTCCGATGAATCCCTGAGACACGAGAAGTCAACGGGGCATTGAATCCCTTCTCTAGGCGATGCACGTCCACCCGTTAATCATGTGGGCCCCTCGAATTTTTTCCATATGTTCTCTCGGCTCGGCTCTTGGCACTTCGCTACTCGTGACTTGGAGCACCCAACCTTTGGGCTCTTACCTTGCGAACCTCTGAGTTCACGAGATACCTGGATCTCTGCCACCTGTCCTCCTAAGATGGACAGTACTAATAGCTTCTCACGATTTCAGGGTTTCCAATGCTGAAATGTACTTGTCCTCAGGATTCACGATCCACTGAATCTAGATATGCTAATATAATGACATATGGCCCTACAATGGGCACTTTTCACTTTGTTGGGACTCTAGACTTCACAATTTCGAAGTGTATGGACTTCTTGTCCATGGGATTCCCGATTTCCCGATGGATGACTTTCCTTTCGGGACTTTTCCCGAATGCTCCGATTGCTGCCACACGTCCTCCTATGATTCTCGACTCATATTGATTCGGGGATTTTCACTATGAAAAATCTCGACTTCATGTCATCATGACTCCCGATTTCACGAATGCCGATATCCTGATGGCCACGCCTCTCGTCAGGACTTTCAACCTCCTGTTCATGAGGGCTTAACCCTCATGCATCTCTTAACAGATCCAACGACTGTCGGGTTTTTCTAGCTAAGATCTAACGGCTCGGATCTGTCCCACGTCGCGCACTCTCCCACTACTTCATGGATGTGGAAAAGTCAACGGTCCAGATGTTCTTATGGACCTTTGGGGTCTACGATCCTGATTTCCTCGCTATTCATGAAGATAGAGGAAAAGGGGCAAGGTATGTAATGCCCTTGTTTCTTTCGTCAATCTAACGGTCATGAATGACCATGGGTTCTTTGATGGAATATCGTCCGTCGATCAATACTTATCCCTACACTGCTACTTCGAGATTTTAAGAGGGTCATTCCTCCTCGTACAGGGTTGTTAAGACTTGCACATTCAAGTACTTTTTCCAGGTTCTTGATAAACCTTTCCAAGGAGGGAATCTCTGTGAAGAGATCTATTCCAGGGCAATCTTGGAGACCGATAAGGGGAAACAAATTCCTGAGAACGAACTGGAAGTTGGTCTTGGTTCAACTTATGCATAATTAAATTCATTTATCAACATAAGCCATGCGTGGCTTTTTTTGTTATAAGCATATATCTACCATTTCTTATCAAAACACTGCACAGACATTCTAATACTGTAATCATTCACAATTTCACAGTTTATGAGCATATATATCAACATATGAATTTCAAGATGCAATATGTAAAACACTTATAAAAAATAACACCAGAAGTGAGTGCAACCGCTGAGAGGGGTGCTCGTTTCCACCCAACCCTAGGCTTAGCGACTCCCAACAGATTTACCACTAGCCACCCCCGAGCTGAGACCACGATGCTGTGAGACTGTGTCTGCGTTTGCCAGTGACCAGGAGAAAACGTTGCAATCCTTCCTCTCTGTTATCACTCACTCTGTGTGTTTCCAGAGTTCCCCCCTCGCGTCTGCCCCCCAATCATTTCTACCCCACGCCTTACTCTCTTTCGAGGTTGCGTGTGGCATGATTACCCTTGCGCTGGTCAGGCTTGATGGCTCTATGGATAGGCAGTTCACCTCCCCATCCCTCACTAATCCATCTTCTTACCAACCTGCGAGTCATTTAATTCAGGGCCAGCGAGCCGCTTTTAGTTCTCTGGGCCAGTGGAGTCGAAATACGATATTAATTCTCAGTGGAAGTTAACACCATCTTTCCAGGTGCCTTCCACCGCCATCATGGTCTCATTTTCTGCACATCCCCTCTCAGCAGTCCTACAATAAAATTCATAATGTTATTCACATTCATTGACCTTTTCCTCAAGGTCCATTTACATCACATATTCACATTTATGAGTTTTCCACAATTCTTGGCCAGTCCAGTTATTTTTACAAACTGGATGAAACAGGGTGTTACAATTCCTTCTCCCTTAAAAATGAACATCGTCCTCGATGTTCTTATCTACTAACATGAATTTCATGTACAGAAGTAAACAAAATCGGATATGCCTGTCTCATGGAATCCTCCATTTCCCATGTAGCCTCATCTGGGCCAAAATGCATCCACTGCACCTTGACCTGTGCAATGGTTCGGTTCCGGAGTAGGGTTTCCTTTCTGTCCAATATGTATTGGGGTTCTGATAGAAATTCTCCCTCCGGTTCCACCTGGATCACAGACCAGTCAATTATATGATTAACATCATGTACATATTTCTTCAGTAATGAAACATGAAAAACATTATGTGCTTTTACTGTGGGAGGAAGTGTTAGCCGATAGGCTACAGGTCCCACTTTATCTAGAACCTCAAAGGGTCCACGATATCGAGGTTCCAACTTGGCACAAGATCCCATTTTCAGGGAACTCCTTCTGGGCTTAATTCTGAGATATACATGGTCTCCCATTTTGAACTCTCTTGGAGTTCTCTTTTGATCAACATAACTTTTCTGTCGGTTCTGAGCGACCTTCAAATTTTGTTTTATCTGACTCACTTGTTGTTCCATTTATCTTAGAATGTTGGGTCTAAAAGAAATCCTATTTACAGGATTAATCCAGCTGATTGGAGTATTACACGGCCTACCATAGAGGACTTCGAAGGGACTCATCTTTAAGGATGCTTGGTAGCCGTTATTGTAGGCGAATTCTACCAATGACAGGTAGTCTTCCCATTTCCTAGGTTGATGCATTACATGCATCCTTAACATATCCTCCAATACTTGATTCACTCTTTTTGCCTGTCCGTCAATCTAAGGGTGATAGGTGGTTCTAAACAACAATTTGGTCTCTAAACCTGCCATCAGTGATGTCCAAAAATTGGAAGTAAATTTTGTGTCTCTGTCAGATATTATCTCTCTCGGCATACTGTGCATTCAGAATATCTCTTTCATAAATATTTGGGTGATATCTATCGCCTTACAGGTTGATTTGATAGGGATGAAATGAGAAGACTTGCTTAGTTTATCCACCACCACCATAATGGCATCATTCTGTTTGGTTGAAATTGGTAATCCAGTGATAAAATCCATGGAGATGGTTTCCCATTTCCATTCTGGGATGGGTAAAGGGTGTAATAGTCCTGCTGGGTATCGATGTTCTTCTTTAACCTGTTGTCACTCTATGCATTGGGCCAAATATTTGGCTATGTCCTTCTTCAATCCAGGCCAATAAAATTGTTTCTGGGTGGCAGTGATCATTTTCTAGTATCCTGGGTGACCAGTGTATGGTCTTTTATGTAGTTCATCCATAATGAACCTCTTAAAGTCGTTGGGCTTTGGAATGTACAGTCTATCTCTGTAAGTGAGCAGACCTCCTTCGGTCATCTGGTAGCCTTCGTACTTTCCTTCAGAGGGTTCTTGCTGTAGGTACAGGGTTACAGTTTGAACGAAGGGATCTGTTTCTTGTGCCTTTCTGACTCTGTTCTTGACATCTGTCTCGCAGGTACTCACCACTGCCAGGTGAATTGTTCTCATGCTTCTGCTAAGGGCATCGTCCACCCTATTTTCTTTCCCTTTGATGTGTTTGATTTCAAAATCAAATTCACTAAGGAGGGCCATCCATCTAGCTTGTCTAGCATTGAGCTTTGGTTGGTCAAATAAATACCGTAATCTGAAGTGATCTGTCATAAGTACAAATTTTCTTTCCAAGAGGTAATGCCTCCACATTTTCAAGGCATGCACTATGGAAACCAGTTCTAGATCATGAGTCACATAGTTGACCTCATGTTCGTTCAATTTTCGGGATTCATAGCATATCACACTTCCTTTTTTCATAAGGACTCCTCCGAGCCCTTCCTTGCAGGCATTTGTGCACACAAGGAAGTCAGCTTCTGGGTCAGCAATTTTCAACACAGGTGCATGGGTTAGCAAATGTTTCAAGGTTTGAAATCTTTCTTCACATTGCTGTGTCCACAGAAATTTTGTCCCCTTCTTCTGGAGGGTAGTGATTGGACAACCAATCTTGGAGAATCCTTTTATAAATCTCCTATAGTATCCTTCCAATCCCATAAAGGATCTGATGTCTGAGACATCCTTTGGGGTAGCCCAGTCCATGATAGACCTGATCTTGTCAGGATCTACTGCTACCCCTTCCTCGGACATAACATGTCCCAAGTAATGTATTTGCTTCTGAAAGAAGTCACATTTGCTGAATTTAGCATAGATCTGATGCTCTCTTAGCACTTGCAGAACAAGTCTAAGATGCTCTTCATGTTATTCTCTATTCTTAGAGTAGATTAATATGTCATCAATGAAAACTAGTACAAATTTATCTAAAAATTTACTGAGTACATTATTCATTAAGCACATGAAAGTGGCAGAGGCATTGGTTAACCCAAATGGCACTACCACAAATTCATAGTGACCATACCATGTCTGGAAAGCAGTTTTATGGATGTCTTCTCCCTTGATTTGGACTTGATGGTACCTCGACCTCAAGTCAATCTTTGAGAAAATAGACGCACCTCCCAACTGATCGAATAGATCATCGACCATGGGAAAGGGGTATTTGTTCTTTATGGTTACTTTATTGAGTTGTCTATAATATATACATAGTCTAAGGGTGCCATCCTTATTTTTCACAAACAGGACTGGTGCTCCCCATGGGGACACACTGGGTCGAATATAACCCTGATCCATCATTTCGTTCAATTGCAATTTGAGTTCAACTAACTCAGGTGTGCTCATCTGGTAGGGTGTCCTAGACACTGGCACCGCTCCTGGTAAGATCTCTATCGAGAAGTCAATGTCTCTTCTCGGAGGTAGACCCGGTACCTCTTCCGGAAACACATCTCTGTATTCTCTCAGGATAGGGTGATCATCAGGGCTTGGTTTAGAGCCTTCGATTTTTTTCAGCACCTGTATTGCATATAGGGGAGATCCCTTTCGGCAATAATTTCTCATTTGCAGGGCTGATATTTGCCTCACTGAGACTAGTTTTCAGATACCTTGGATGGTTATCCTTTTTCCTTCTTTTCTCACACATTCTAAGGTTTTATGGTAACAGTCCAGTTTGGCTTTATGGGTGGCCAACCAGTCCATACCAATCAATAGGTCGTATGATCCCAGGGGTAATACGTTAAGGGTTGCTTGGGTGGGGAATTCACCCAACATTAACTGGCAGGCTGGTATGACCTCTACCACCTTTCTTTTGGTGCCAGTAGCTAACTGTACCGACCATGGCTTAGTTTGTTTTCGTGGCTATAGATTACACTTATCAACAACTTTAGGGGCTATGTAACTCAAATTTGAACCAGGGTCAATCAAAACAGACACCAGATGGTTGAAAATCATACCTTCTATTTCCACCACTGAATCTTGGTGGTCATCTTGGTTATTATCCAAGGCTACATAAATCTGCGGCACACTCCTTGCCACATCATTGACTGTGGTAGCTTCCTGAATGTTATAAATTTTCTGACTGTTCTGTTGTCGGTGTGGACAGTCTCTCAGGAGATGCTCTTCTCCGCAACCCCAGCATTTCAGAGGTTCTCTCTTTGGGTTATCGGTCTTCACTGATATAGGTCCAAAAGTTTTATTTCCATCTAATGATGGAAAGTTCTATTGGAGTACACTCCGGGATGGATAGTTCATTCTGGGGTTCTTCTTGTATTTTTTAAATCCTAAGGATTTGATCCCCTTTTTCTGAAATCTCAAACCACTATTCTGTTTCCATTTTTCACGAGACTCTGCCCGATGTCCATATTGTTCATGACAATATGTTGCTTTTCGAATAGTGTCTTCTAAGGTCTTTGGCTCATTGAATTCGATTCGGTTCCGGTATTCCTTGGGTAGCCCACTGATGAAGCGTATCACCTTCTCCTTCTCTACTTTGATGTAGGGTACATATCTCAATAAGTCGAGGAATTTATTGACATATTCCTCTATAGTGAGTTTCCCCAGTTTGAGTTCATAAATCTCTTTAGCCTTCTCGTCGAAATATCTTTCTGACAAATACTTCTTCCGGAAGTACTTTTCAAACCGTTTCCAAGACATGTCCTCCTCACGGACCCCTTTCATGTTCTTAATATCTTCCCACCAGATGGAAGCTTTTCCATTCAGATTGAAAGTGGCCACTCGGGCCTTCAAATTTTCTGAAAAATCATGGACTCTAAAATATTTCTTCAGTCCAAGTAGCCAGGCCTCGAATTCCTCTCCCTTCTTTATCTCACTGTCGAAGGAGGGCAATTTGGCCTTTTTGAATTCCTCAAATTTATGACCCTTGGAAGTCTTTTACTTCTTTTGTTTTCTTCGAGAATAGGAACTGGTTATGCTGCTGGAAGAGCCTTTTGAATCGCCATCTTCCTTCTCAGTGGAATCGTCTGGCACTGGTCCTTTACCTATGGGGTGGACCTTTCTTGAGGTGCTTCTCTCAGTATGGCCACTGATATGACCATGATTCTGCATCTCAGGTTCATGCTGCATTTGTCACTGTAGGTCGGATAAGCTTTGCAATAAAACTACATTAATTTCGGTTTTCTTTTCTTGTTCTTTCATCATCCTTTCATTATCGGCCTTGCAGCTTTGCAGTTCAACCATGAGACTCCTCACAGTCTCAGCTAGGTTTGGAGGGGTTCCTATTGCTCTTCTTTTGTCAGACTCTTCGTCTTTGTTGTGGGAGCCTTCTCCCACCTCTTGGTGAGTCACCATACTCTACGTCTGTAGATTCCCACGGCTGATCGTCCACTTGAGTGAAAAGACAAACGCTGGTTATTAGTCAAGAGTTAAATACATTTTTATAATTTGCGTATAATTTATAACTCTTTCACACGCATACACAGTCGGGTTCTCATTTTCCAATTTTTTAATCCTGGACAAGAGAGTTAAGTTAGGGGGTTACTCCTCGTAGAGGTGCTTCGAATGGAGCTTATGCGCAACTCGTTCATGAGCCCAATCAGGCCGAGTGTTGTAACCATGCTCTGATACCAATTTGTCACATACCCACTACCACATAATCCCCGAACTCCTACGGGGTCTAGTGCAGGCTAGTTCTTCCCTGTTCACCTCCCTGTGATCATGGGTTAGGACCACAGGAAAAACAAACCAGGTGCCTTTTCGTGTTTCGCGACTCAGTGGTACAATTGAGTCAAATCTTAAAGGTAGAATGGAGAGGGGGCTTCGGGATGAAACCCTGACCGTAGATCTGGGCGCAAATATTTTGGCTGTCCAGATCTACCCGTCGCTTAACAACAAAGCAATAGCTCCCTTTCTTTAGTCCCTAGTTCAGTAGGATGACATACACGCCTAAATGCAGGCGAATTTCACAACTCGTGACCTCGTGAGTCGTGACTCGAAGACCCTCGAATTTTCTTCACAAATCACTGCTACTCGAGATCATGCAATGGGTATAGCTTCCTTCTATCATCATCCTCTGCACATGACTGCTGGCTAGGATAAACTCTAGCTCCTCTCGCTATTCATTGCTTCTTGAGTTTAACAATTGAACTCTCGTTCCTCCCTTATGCGATCCTCCGAGACTTGAAAGTCAGCGAAGGTTGACCTTCCCTTCGCATTGCTCGCAACTTGCAAATTTGTAAGTCCAAGGGTTGAGCTCTCATTCCCTTCTCTCGTGAATCCCTGATACACAAGAAGTCAACGGGGCATTGACTCCCTTCTCTAGGCGATGCACGTCCACCCGTCAATCACGCGGGCCCCGCCTTGAAGTTTTTCCATATGTTCTCTCGGCTCGGCTCTCGGCACTTCGCTACTCACGACTTGGAGCACCCAACCTTTGGGCTCTTACCTTGTGAACCTCCAAGTTCGCGAGATCCCTGGATCTCTACCACCTATCCTCCTAAGATGGACGGTACTGATAGCTTCTCGCGATTTCGGGGTTTCCAATGCCGAAATGTACTCGTCCTCATGAATCGCGATCCATCGAATCTTGATATGATGATATAATGACAGCTGACCCTACAATGGGCGCTTTTCACTTTGTCGAGACTTCGGACTTCACAATTCCGAAGTGTATGGACTTCTTGTCCACATGATTCCTGATTTCCCGATAGATGACTTTCCTTTCGGGACTTTTCTTGAATGCTCCGATTTCCGCCACGCGTCCTCCTATGATGGACGACTCATATTGATTAAGGGATTTTCACTATGAAAACTCCCGACTTCATGTCATCGTGACTCCCGATTTCACGAATGCCGATATCCTGATGGTCACACCTCTCGTCGGGAATTTCAACCTCCTGTTCACGAGGGCTTAACCCTCATGCATCTCTTAATAGATCCAACGGTTGTCGGGTTTTTCTAGCTAAGATCTAACGGCTCAGATCTGTCCCACATCGTGCACTCTCCCAATACTTCATGGATGTGGAAAATGCAATGGTCTAGATGTTCTTATGGACCTTGGGGGTCTACGATCCCGATTTCCTCGCTATTCACGAAGATAGAGGAAAAGGGGCAAGGTATGTAACACCCTTGTTTCTTTCGCCAATCTAAAGGTCGTGAATGACCATGGGTCCTTTGATGGAATCTCGTCTGTCGATCGATACTTATCCCTACACTGCTACTTCAGGATTTTAAGAGGGTCATTCCTCCTCGTATAGGGTTGTTAAGACTTTGACATTCAAGTCCTTTTTCTAGGTTCTTGATAAAACTTTCCAAGGAGGGAATCTCTGTGAAGAGATCTATTCCGGGACAATCTTGGAGATCGATAAGGGGAAACAAATTCCCTAGAATGGACTCGAAGTCGGTCTTGGTTCGACTTATGCATAATTAAATTCATTTATCAACATAAGCCATGCGTGTCTTTTTCTGTTATAAGCATATATCTACCATTTCTTATCAAAACACTGCACAGACATTCTTATACTATAATCATTCACAATTTCATAGTTTATGAGCATATATATCAGCATATGAATTTCAAGATGCAATATGTAAAACACTTATTAGAAATAACACCAGAAGTGAGTGCAACTGCTGAGAGGGGTGCTCGTTTCCACCCAACCGTAGGCTTAGCGACTCCCATCGGATTTACCACTAGCCACCCCTGAGATGAGACCACGATGCTGTGAGACCGTGTCTCCAATTTCCAGTGACCAGGAGCGAAGGTCGCAATCCTTCCTCTCTTCTATCACTCACTCTTTGTGTTGCTAGATTTATCCCCTCGTGTCTGCCCCCCAATCTCTTCTACCCTTCACCTTAATCTCTTGCGAGGTTGCATGTGGTACGATTACCCTCGCGCTGGTCAGGCCTGACAGCTCTACGGATAGGAGGTTCACCTCCCCATCCCTCATTAAGCCATCTACCTACCAACCTGCGAGTCATTTAATTCAGGGCCAGCGAGCCGCTTTTGGTTCTCTAGGCCAGTGGAGTCCAAATACGGTATTAATTCTCAGTGGAAGTTAATGACACCTTTCCAGATTCCTTCCACCGCCATTGTGGAATCTTTTTCTGCACATCCCCTCTCAATAGTCTTGCAATAAAATTCATTATGTTATTCACATTCATTGACCTTTTCCTCAAGGTCCATTTACATCACATATCATTTATGAGTTTTCCATAGTTCTTGGCCAGTCCAGTTATTTTTACAAACTGGGGGAAACTGAGTGTTACAACCTAATTCCTGGGAGTGTTCCTCCTAACATCAGGCCATACAGATACCCTTATGCCCAGAAGAGTGAAATTGAGCGCATGGTTGAAGAAATGTTAGAGGCTGGCATTATTATACC
>JZKD02S0577144.1:65564-78097 GCA_000966675.3 Picea glauca
TATACCAAGGAGACATTTTCATTTGGAATCATCTTGGAATTGTACATTTATGTGGGCATAAGGAGGTTTCCCCCTCGAAGAGGCTTATTATATGAATTTCTCTATTTTTCAAGGCGTTGAGTACTTATTCTGAGGTTTTTATATTCTATATTGATATTTGGTTCTTAACACTACACTCCTCCTTCAAATCTAATGGTTGTGACAGACCTTAGATCCTTCCAAATGGATCTCATCCATTCATCTTCCAAACGAAAGGATATTCCCTTTTGATACTTGAGTCTCGATATCCTTCCTGAGAGTCGTTAGTTATAAAGTATCTAAGATCGTTGCACTCTTTGTCCTGGGCTTAACACTTAGAAGGGTCTTCTGCACTATTCTTATGCTCCTTCATCGAGTCTAGAACTTAAGTGGTTCTTGGTATCTACTTGCCTCGCAGAGAGCCCGTGCATACCTGTACTACCTCTCCCGAGCTTAACCAAATCCATCCTCCAAGGGACTCAGAATGACTAGGAGGGTCGACATGCGTACATGAAACTGTACCTAAGGTCGACAAACTCATGGTTCATGGTTCTGGCTTAAGCCACCATGAAATGCAAGTATTTACAAGTATAAAAACACATCCAATTCATACAATTTCCTACTTTCCTACTTACACAATCAAGTAGGAATAAAAGGGATACAGTATAATCAGTAAGCATACATATCCATCCCTGTAACATTCATAGGATATCCAACTTTAATTCATAGTACCACTTAAATACATAAGATATGCGATTACTTATATATTATAGGTGGTAAACAACTAACTAAATGTGGGTGTTCGTCCTTCCACCCGACCATAGGATCAGAGGCATTCATTCTTAACACTCTGGCCACCCCCATTCCAATCCATGATATCACCAGGGAACTCTCATGGTTCTCAAAGATTCTTTCTCTGTTTCAGCTTCTACTCAGATTATGTTCTCTACAACTTTCAAAGATTTCTCTCTTTGTCATGGCCCTGGGCGAGGTTTATCAAATTCTCCCTCAGCATCAAGCTCATGGCCTTCTATTCATTAGTCCTCAGATAGCTCCGTGCATCCTCCTTACAAGATTACACTCTCATCCCTTGTCTCCTGTTTGGTTGTCCCCGTGCATCTATCTTACCTTCCTTCTTTTGGAAGGTTCCCGACCCAACACATTCCTTCTGTCATAAGGAAGCTCGGGTCTGCAGGTCTCTGTGGTACTTTGAGATGGCATTTTGCAACTAGACCATGCTCCCATTCATGGGGGTGGTTGATAATTCAACCATTGGTCCTTTCTTAATTAACTAATTTCTCTCCTTGGGATCCGAAGGAGGTTTATCATCCTCATCAAGGGAAATTTAGGGTTATTTGATATAATGAACCCTCTCGTATAGACCCAAACAATAATAAATTTACATTGTCCACATGCCTTAGCATGGTAATCCTATTTTATGATTAAGTTACAAATTGGGGGAAACAAGGTGTTACAGTGCTATTTTTGGTGGTTGTGCGATCAACCCATAATGCATATGTGAGGAGAGTATGCCATTGGTGGGGCTTATCGTTAATAATCCTTTTTAGAATCCTGATAAGGTTCTTGTTAGTGGACTCGAATTTCCCACTGCCTTAAGGGTAATAGGTGGATGAGGTGAAGTGATTGACTTTGAATTTGCTCAAAAACCGAGTAAACTTTGCCGAAATAAATGATGATCCATTATCCAAAATTATTTGGAGTGGAAGACCAAGTGAGAAAAGGTATTGGATTCTAAGAAGGTAAGAACCTGCTCATCCTATGCATTCTTAAGAGGGACAAATTTGGTCCACTTGGTAAAGTAGTCTATTGTTGTCAGGATAAATACATGCCCTACAGAAGATGGGGGGTTAATAGGGCTGATAAAGTCTAATCCCCATTTAGCAAATGGGAAATTAGGTAAAAATGGCTGTAAAGGCATAGCAGAAAACTGTTCCTTGCGAGAAAACTTTTGAGATTTTTCACAAGCCTGAACAAACTTGAAAGAATCTTGGAACATCAAGGGCAAAAAATAACTAGCTCTGATGATCTTGAAAGATGAAGCTTTCGCTGCGAAATGGCCACCAATATGGAGGTTAGAATCTGCTGATCCATGAAATTCATTCAAAACTTTTTGGGCTACTTTATCATCAATACATCTTAACAACAATGCATCATCATATCGACGAAAAAATAATATTTCCCAAGATGAGGAACTTTGGGGCTATCAAACGCAGTATTCTACGCTGATGTGAATCTAAATGATCTGGACAATTATGATGTAAGAGATAATAAATAATATCTTTGTACCAAGGATGGTCATCAAGATATATATCAAGAGTTTCCAAGTAAAACAATGCTGACAAAGAGTTTTCATCTTCCTCAAAAGAATCACTTGGTTCGGGATGTTGAGCCAAGTGAAGAGATAGATCACGTCCCTTAATTTTCCTAGTTGTAGTAACTTTTAAATCGTGTTATTGAATTTTGGCAAGCCAATGTGCAAGTTTTTCTGAGAGATGAGTCTGTGTAATCAAAAAATTGACTACAGGAAAAGGGACTCTTACCTATGTTTGCTTGCCCAAAATAAAATGCCTGAAATTTCCTATAGCTTTTACCAAGGAAAAAATTTGTTTTTCAATCAAAGTATATTTCACCTCATCGTATGACAAACTTTGACTCATATAGGCTATAAGATTTTCTTGATTTTAGTCATAAACTTGTAGAAGGATGGTAGAGATTGCCTCTTTTGTGGCATTGGTATAGATGATGAAGTATTTATTAAAATTAGGCTTAGATAAGACTGGTGTAGAGATGATTTCCTTCTTGATTCCTATAAAATCCTTTTCTACCTAATCAGTCCAAGAGAAGGTTCTATCATGCTTCAGAAAATTATGAATAGGTTTAACCATCACGACGAAGTTGGGAAAAAACCTCCTAACAAATTTAATAGTGCCCATGAAAGCTTGAACTCATTGTTTAGAGGTGTGATCCAGATTTAGGAGCAGAAAAAATTAATTAACAGACTGAATACAATAAACATATAGATATGAAGAATAACACATATATCCAATGAACAATATCTTTTATTGAATAATGAAATAGGATGAAACTATAAAACTGTAGAATTGAAACACTTGCTCGAATGGTGGTAGATATCTCTAAGAAGAGATGTGGCTGCTACGTGAATCCGTCTAAGAAAAATGAATTACAATGAGGCTCTAGAGGCCTTTTTGATATTATTCATGAATTCCAAAACCCTAGACATCCAAAAACCTAACTCTAGGAGGTGAAATGTCAAAAGTCATGTGGGCCCCTATGGGTAAGTTGGTACCTCAACTTCTTGGGATCGTAACTTTTGCATACACCCTTTGTTTTAGGCGCGTGATAGTCCATTGGAAGGTTCTTTAATAGAACTACACATTCCACCGTCAAACTCTGACTATGTCTACAATTTGATTGCGACGATCCAAAAAAACACTATTTAGGCCTCCAAAACGACCCTGGAAGTACATCAAGATGTGATGACATGAACACATAAAAAATAAGCCAGTTGGATTAGGTGAGAGGCCACCAATATCTGCCTAGAAGATGTGTAGGGCTTCATATAGCTCTAGAAGTGTATAACCCACAATTACAAGGAAGTACAAAAGAACGTGCTGAACTAAAAACAGACAAGAGGAGCCAGTTGGAATAGGTGGGTGGCCACCAATAGCCAACTCTATCAAGGTGGGAGCAGGGAGATTGATAATAAAAAAAATCTCTCATACCACAGTTAGAAAAATATGACCAAGGAGTTTTCCTTGAGTGACTCCAAAAATAGACTTAGAAGGATTCAATGACATACCAAATTTTCTGCAACGCAGAAAGACTTTCCTAATATGACCAAAATGATCTCATTGATTCTTAGAGTAAACAATTAATTCATCAAGATAAACCTAAATTATCTTACCGATCAAATCGTCAAAATCTATTTGCATAACTCTCTAGAATGTAGCACCTACATTAGACATGACAAAAGGTATGCATTCGTAGGAAAAGGTGCCCCATCTGGTGGTGAATGTGGTTTTATATTTGTAATCTATCTTGAATCTAATTTGATTGCATCCAAGAAAACCATCAAGTAGGGAAATTATTTGAGACCCGACCACCTGTTGTAGGATCATTTCCATATTAGTAAGTGGAAAATTATCCTTAACGATAGATCTATTCAAAGCACAAAATTCAACACATAGCCTGGTCTAACCAATTTTCTTTCGTACAAGAACTAGAGTTGAGACTCATACACAATATTTTACCGGAAAGATGATTTGAGATTTTAATTCATCTTTCTTTCTGATAGTATCTTCAAGGGTGGGGTTTATAGTACTTTGTCTCTGCCTGACTGGTTTCTCCCCTTCCTTAACATGAATGACATGTTGGATGATGTTTCGATCAAAACCATGACCATCCTCATATGACCAAGAAAATATGTCCTTGAATTCACAAAATAAATCCATGAATATTTCTTTTTCCTCTTGTGAACATCGGGCTCCTATTTTAAGAATATTAGGATCATATGAGGTTCCAATGTTCATGGAGACAATGTCTCCAACTTTCCTCTTTGAATCCTCTTCTTCATTATTTTTCTTTTTACCAACATCACTCGTTGAAAATGAACTCTCAAGAGGAGTCAAGCCTTTTGGAAACTTATCATCTTCAATAGAAATTACTTCCTTAGGCTTTAGAAGTTCTGTTATGAGGAAAGTATCTCTATGGCATGAGGTAAACCACAACATATGGAATGACACACATAAATCAACTCTAATACCAAGTATGCTATATAAATGAAATGTTAACTAGAGAAGGCCAAGATTCTACCTCGTCTAAATGTTTGATGAAGATCACCATTGAGCACACAACTCAAAGCTTTATACCCGCAACTTGTCCTCAAAAACCAAGATACACAAACATATGGTGATATATAGTGTTAGCATATAAATTAGCATAATCCATTAACATTCATGACAACTATTCCCATGGAATAATAATTCAAATATTTGCAAGATATCAATTGGACGAGAAAAGAGTATTTCTACTAAAATAATCAACATAATTATATATGTGACAAACTTCTGTATCGGTATACATCGGAACCAAGAAACTAAGTCCCTTCAGCTGGGCCTCCACCACTTCAATCTTTCACCAAAGGCAAGTTTATATAAAGGAGACAATGAGGTTCTCCATCACAAAGAAGGAAGATCTTGGGGGATAAACAATGAGTTCAGACTTTTAAGGATAAAGTTATGCAGACTCGATGTGAAGTGAAATTTATCCATAGTGTCTTTTCTCTCAAAGTTGAATTTTCTACTCCAAGGCTTGGATATGGCTAAATTTATAGCCTTAAAATGGAACTGAAGGGTTGATTCAGAGCATTTCCAGTATATGGAAGGTCAAGGATCATGGATCCCATGAAATGGCATGGAAACCCGACATAATTTTTAATTTTGAGCACCAAACTTGATGTACGTGGGCTGAAGTGGAGCAACCTACATATACACTTGTTACCTAATTGATAGGGCGCGTATATGTGGAAAAAAATTCTTTTTTGGCTCTGGAAGGTACAAAAAGGGACACAAAGTCTGCATATGGAAATGTAAAGGCCATCCAAGCAATTTTCATGGGGTGAGGTAAAATTTGCTGTAATAGATGCCCCCTAATGTGTGAGGTTAGAGGAGTATCTGCGATGGCCAAAATACATTATAATTCCCATAAGTGGAGTAATGGAGACTCAATTGGAAGTGCTAGTTACTCATTATAATGTTAAAATCCATAATGACTTTGTACACATGGATGCCAATCTAAATTACACTGTAGATCCATGTGGAAATATACCAAATACTTGTTCATGGCCATGAATAGGAAATACAAAGTGGACACATGCCATAGGATGTCATAGTCATGGAAAAAGGCCTAGTAGAAACCAATTTCAAAATCAATCCAAAGATTTCTGTATATAATGGAGTACAATCTTATCTTCCATGATCACTGAAGTCATATAGGTACTGGTCCAATGAAAGAAAAAAACAGATTAGGGAAGCTGCTACTGTAAGCTGGAGATCTTCTACACTATCTTCCGAAGGTGCAAGTATACATCATGTGAATAGAGGAGTTGAGGTCAAACACAATGAGATTTCATTTGATTACTGGTCATTAAGGTATATCGTTAACAAACACGAGACAACCTATCGATAATGAAAGTAGGTATCAAGGCACCAAGTACATCTTACAAGTGTGAATAAGGGTGTTGAGGTCGAACACATGAAGAATCCATCAATCAGGAGACATTGATGTATTCCCAATTGTTGATGGCGGGAGAACCTGCCACTGATGACTGCAAGCCTCTAGGTACTCATAGGACTCTAGGCCTCATTTCCATAATAGATGAGTTGAAGTTGATGGAAGGAGGCCCGCTGAAAGGAGAGCATTAGAGAATCTCTCATCAGTCAACATGAGGTACAAAGTAATAACTTGATGATTAGGAGGAGCTCAGATGAATAGTATGTTCATGAACCAATGAATTTGTACATATCCCACATGCACCAGATGCAAGTAGTGAACATAAGAGACCCTATGAATAACAACCAATGAGGAAGACTATCGACAACGGCGATGAAACCACTAATAAGGCTAATGGAATCCAATACACTGCATGAATCCGAATGTGTGGATAGATTTATTACCATCAAACACAAGGGAAACCCCCCAGTCAACGACCAATGAGGAGATGTCGACTGCTTGGTTCAACGTTACCTTCATGCGACTTTGAGACACACTAAGGGTATGGCTAACATGTAAAGTCAAGAGTTCTGAGAAATGGCCGACACAAGATTATAAACATCCTTTGAACGAGAGCATGAGACATATGGATAACTCATGAAACATAGAATTGACGCTAAAAATTCGTGATGGAGGAGGCATCAATGAAATATCCATAGGGACTGGAAGAATAACCAGTCGAGGGAGTAAACTCTAAGTCACGAGCTTAGCTTCCTAAATTCATTCTAAACCCAAAATTTGGATGACAATGGACTCAAAATTTTGCGCTCTGTTCAAAGGCGACATGACTGCTGCTAATATGAGATAATATTCTTTTCCCATCCGTCTTTTTTTTGTTTTTTGCATAGGCAAATAAATTCTATGATACAGGAGAGGAAACAAGTGTTGTGAGTAAGCATCTGGCTCCAAACAGTGGAAAATACATATGCTTAGTGCAAGAAAGTGCATGCGGGGCATGGACACTCGAAGGGATGTTTCCTCTTAGGGTACAGGGTGTCAAGATGCAAAGGATATAAACAAAGCTCTGCTCGGTTGGTGATGTAAATTGCCGAGGCAAGAGGCTTATAATGAGAAAGTGAGAACTGACAATGGGTTCAATACTGCAAGCAGGATAATGGAATGCAATTACAACTTAACTACAAAGAATATCCTTTTTAATAGATTTAGTCCCCTAGGCCCAGAAAATTATAAAATAATACCCAGGAGAACTCTTCTAGACAATGGTGACTAGAGTATTCCTTTTTTGTAAGTAGTCTACTTGGTTCAAAAAAAGGTTAAAATTACACCAAATAGATGTCCTTTCAAATCCATTTAACGAGTGTGAAAGAGACAAGTTCACTCGACAATATTTTAATTTTTTAGAGAGTCGGAAAAGATCTTAACTAAGACTTGGGGGGAGTCCCATAGGTAAAGCTCAAAATGCTTGTGAGTAAGAATACATGGTTCAAACGCAAGGTCATATTGGACTTATACGGGACTCTCGGTCCTATGGAATAACTTCTACATGGGAACCAAATGGCACAAAGGTTCTAACTAGGGCACCCATGTTTGGTAAGCCTCTATCACTTAATAATGACACTTCTAATAGCAATAAGAAGGTTCTCTATCGCTAATAAATGGGTTCTTACCTAAGGCACATGGATCACAGTCATAGTACAATGCAATAATGAAAAATGGAGTGACAACCTATCCTATATGTTGGTGAAAGAAAATACCTGCCGAAGTCACGAACGGGTAGTATGATGCTAGAAACCACAAAAAACTTGGACAAAAGCACCAAAACCAATTCTTTCCACTATACTATTAGTCTACAAGGTAAAAAATTAGCACAAACTATATAGATTGGGTAAAAAAATTATACTAATAGTAAAAATAGACCGTTTTACCATACCATTTGAGTTTTTTCACCCACATAGTGCATTTTAGGCCATTTTCCCCTCGTTCTTCAAGTGTCGATTGTGGGAGCTACGATCGATGAAATTAGCAACCGTTTAGAGCAAGTAATTGCCCATTCCCTCTACCTCAATTTCATTGGTTTGAATTTCAATTTTAGGTCTAAATTTTTGAGTATTAGAGGGCGCAAAATGTGAATTAAGGTGTACGTGGGTGATAGTTTATCAGGTCATGTATACATGCCCATATACGTGGTAAAAGGAAATCCTTCTTGCGTATATGAATCCCTATATGCAATTGTTACCATATTAGCTTGCGTACAAGTCCATGAACACTTTTTTTGGCAAGATTTAACTCAAACAATGACTTTTCCTTTGCATGATGGTGCTTGAATGGAGGGAGAGGGAGAATAAAGTGATAGATTCAATAGTGGAAAGGAATGCAGGGGCCCAATAAGCTTTAAAAAGATGTGTCCTTTATAAATTTTGGGCTCTCAAAGGAGTGAGGGATTAAGTGAGGTTACTCTAGATGCTCGTAAACTACTAGGATATGGAGACAAAGGCCTTCAATCTCAATGGGAAACCATTGAGGATTGAAGTGGACGACATATATTTCATCACAATATTGTCTCGCTGGGGAGAGGTAGTGAATCTCAAGGCCCGTGGGGATGGGGGTGGTATGACCATGGAGGATTACATTGCCACCCACTGTGTTACAGGCACAAATAAAGTAGGGATCCAACTCCCAATCAGGGTGATCGAGAACCTGAGCTTGAAGGTCATTGTACTTGTTATTACATGGATATTGGAGTTGGACTCGTTGCACCAGGCATCAAGGTCACTCATGTTCTATGTGATGGAGTGTCTATGACCCACTGTTTATGACTGGTGTACCTCACTGATGACTAACATGAAGAGCTAGCTGAGGCATTGCAAACAAGGGAGAAAGAGAAACTTCGGATTTGCATCCATTTTGTGTAGTTTTTTCTTTGAGTGGGTTCCAGGTTTGAGCCCTTAAGTAAAGATCATTCCACATGGACTGCGAGATCTAGCCATGTCATGGTGGATTGATGTGATGAGGTGGCTAGGAGGTGGTAGGGTGAAAATCCCCATAATGATGAGTTCTTTTTCTAGTGGCACCGAAAGGCCATAGCCATTGACAACTATTCTTATGCTGAGATCGAATACATAGGCGATCCAGATAATCCTTTACCACCATTGTTCCTCCTACGGTGATATTGGTAATATTTTTTTTTATATATTTCATTTTTTTGTGTTTTTTGAAAAAGATTAAAAACCACAAATATTTTTGTATGGTATCAAGTATTAACAATTGCTTTGTCACATAGATGTAGGTCCACGATGACCAGAGGGATTCCCATGACATCGACGGAGGAGCCGAGGAGATGAGCACATGGGAGGACATGCAGATAAAACACTACAGAATGTGCAAGGGAACTCGTCTCTATTGACGCACATGATTCCTATGGTTCAAGTGGAGGCTCTGCCAGAGGCCATGCAATGACAGGTGGTGGGTGTACCCCGTGCGTGGGTGCGACTCTTTCGACGTTTCACAAACTTCATAGTGTGCTATCATGATACGCATTTGACACCACAAGTTTATATGCCATGGTCATATATATACTGACCATATATGTATTTTCAGGGTGTGAGCCCCATTTTATACTATGACACCATATTTTTTGAAAAGATGAAATATAAAAAACATTGGTCTTTGAATTTACTTATATATGTTACAATGTGTACATGGATGAATGCGTTTTCTTTGCTTACTTATGTGACAAATTACAATATAAAATATAATTAGCATATGCATTAGATACATGATTATAACTTCTAGGTATGCTCTCATAAGTAAGAAAATCAAACTATCAATCCAAAAGTCGTACCTGTAGGAATTGTTGGAGTAGAGTAGGGTCTCGCACATGGTAACTGCTGTTTAAATGACATATGAATAACTGGGAGTCCATGCGAACCTCTAAATATCGAAAACCATGTGAAATGACAATGCACAATAGTTCTATAATGACGCTATACTCAACCACATTATTTGTTGTTGGATCCAGACAAACGCCACCTGAAGACACCAATCGATCTTGAGTAAATTACCCAAGTAGTGGAAGCCATGTTCCGTGTATGACGACTGGCATCGTCTGCGAATTTTAAGTAAATTGAAGACTCCGTTGACATTTTCCAACCAAGGGAAAACTTGATAAGAAAGCCGATGACACAAAGGAAAATATATATACACTAAGATACATCAGTATACAGAAGGGCATGCCCAATATTGAGGGATTACATGTAATATATTTTAAGGTAGAGCCCATTTATGGGTTCTTCCAACATTTTCCCTTCATATTATTCCAATTCATAGGCTCCTTTCTCTAAAACATGTCGCACGATATAAGGACCATGCCACATGGGGTTGAAATTTCCTTCCCCCAACGGTTCTTTTTCTTGGACATACATGAGAACCAAGTCACCCTTAGTGTACTAACGAGGACATAAATACCTATCATACTGAACCTTAACACATCTTTTATTCACTTCGATAACCGTAGAGACATCTCGATGCTTCTCATCAAGATGCTCTAGGTGCACAAGGCGTTCTTCAAGATCGGATGCGTCAAGCATGAGCTCAATTTCCAACTTGAGGGAAGGAATTTCACATTCAATCAGAAGAATCGACTCCACACCATGTAATAACTAAAAAGGGGAAAAACTGATGGAAGTATTTACCAAGGTTCAATATGCCCAAAGTGCAGGGTAAATCATCAGATGCTAGTTAGACTTTAGCTGACATTTTTTTCCAAGATGGTCTTGAGAGACTTATTCACCGCCTCTACTTGTCCATTTTCCTGGGGATAATAAGGGGAAAAATGACCGTGCTTAAACCCCATTTTTGATGCTAACTCTTTCATTATTCCATTCTGAAAGTGACTGCCATGATCAATGAAAATTTCTTTTGGGATTTCGAACCAGGCTATAATTTGGTTGAATATGAAGAATTTCGCAGTCTTACCATTGGATTTAACGGTAGGCATGGCCTCGACCCATTTACTAAATTAATCCATGACCACAATGATATGATGATTCCCCCTAGACGAAGTTGGGTTAGATTCCATAAAATCTACCTCCCACTTGATGAAGGGACCGACGGTGATGACTGGGTGAAGAGGGGATGGATGCAAGCACATTTTTTGAGTGAACACCTGGAAAGGGTGACACTTCTTGACCACTTCAACACAATATTTAAAAATTTACAGAAAAAAATAACCATCTCACAATATTTTTTGGGTTGTAGCAAGCTCGGGTAAATGACCACCACAAGCCCCACTATGACAGTCATTGAGAACCAACTCAGCTTCCTCATGATTCAAGCAACGACACAAAATATTATTTACTCCTCGACAATACAAAGAGTCGTTGATGATAAGGTAATTTTTAGCCTGATGACATATACATCGTCGATCGTCTCTTGATAGATGCTAGGATAACTTCAAGGTTTGAAGATAGATTAGAATGTCTCCATAATAGGGTTTTGAAGATGAGATAAGGAATATATGTTCATCTGCGAATGAATCGTCATGAAAAATGTCCTCATCAAATCGAGGGAAGTCTGATATCAACTAGACAAAAACTAGTGATTTCTTAGACTTCGCTGAAGCAAAATCGAGATCAAATTCTTGCAAAATAACAATTCAATTATTGTATTCCCCCCTATGATACACCCGGTGAGGACGTATTGAAATGGATTGATATACGCAACTACGGTAGTTTTTCAAAGGAATATATAATGTCGTAATCTTTGAACTGCATGTACAGTGGCCAAGGCTAGTTTCTTTACGTGAGAGTATTTAATTTCAGGACCAAATAAGTTTCGACTGAGATAGTAGATAATGTGCTCATGGAGACCATCGTCCTCCTGAACCAGAACCATACCAACCATCCCTTCGGACGCAATGACATAAAGAAAATAGTCTCTACTGTAGTCTGGAGGTCATGTTAGGACTCAAAAATGTCACATTTATATCCTCTTTTCCCTTCACCATTCCTTACATTTCATGGTCCTAATAAACCTTTTATCATACCATTTCCATACATACATTGGGATTCACCTTATTATTTTCTACTTTATTCATTTTAGTATTATAAATGAATTTGTGATTAAATAATAGAAAAATAACATATTTTCATTACATATCAAGGTTGGATGAGTTTGATGATGTGTGCAGGCATATGTGAAGATTTCAACAAAGTCAAATATTACCACCTAGCCTCAAATTCGAA
>JZKD02S0577144.1:78147-91949 GCA_000966675.3 Picea glauca
TTTGGGACAATCATTCAAGCATATTCAAAGGAGAAGATCATGGAGATTTTGATAGGATATCTTATCCAAGATATGAGTGGAGGATTTGAAGGAATACGTTGAGAGAATAGTGGATTTGTAATTATGACACTCTTCAAGACTTTCATGTATATAAGAGAGTGCTCTCTCTTCATGAAGAAAAATGTAATTCACAATGGAGATTAGATTGAAGAGTTAGAAATCATGTTATTCATAATTTAGTCTTGTAATTAGGAGAAGGGGATTCTTAGCTTTGATTCTTTCATTGTTATTTTTTCATGCTTTGTCATTTGACTCTTGTAATATAATTTGAGATTGATATATTGTGTGAGCTCACATATGTCTTTTGTCATTCAACTCTTCACATGTTGTATTGCTTCCTAGATTAATTTCCTTCTTTCCTAGATTAATCTTTCAATGATTTCTTAGATTAATTTCATTTCAGCAATTTAGATTAGATTACTTCTACTTTAGTCCTGCATATATAGTGCGCATGCTTCGTAAGCCTACAAACCTCAGATTGACAAATTAAATAGTTGGGCAAGTACTACAACGGAATTAAACGACAATATTTCCGCCTAACAGAGGTTTCAATAGAGGTGTCGATACCAAGGAATTCTTAAGAGCATCGAAGGATTCCTGGGCTCACTCATCCCATATAAATGGAGTCTCCTTATTCAAAATATGCATGAAACCCTTATTTAAATTGACATAGTTCAATATGAATTGACGCAAGAAGTTAGCCTTCCCCTGTAAACCTTGAAGTTGTTGAATGTTGTGTGGGGGAGGCAATCTAAGTATTTCCCCAAACTTCATAGGATCTACTATGATCCCATGCTCAGATACTAAGAATCCTAAAAGACAACCAGACCTAATGCAAAAGATGCACTTGTGAGGGTTCACACATATGCGATAGTAACAACATCTCTCAAATACTAACCAAAGGTGATTGGAGTGATCTACTCTCTTATGAGAGTGAGCAGCGAGATCATCGAGGTAAGCTTTGACAATATGCTTGATATTGTCAAAATCAAAGGTCATGGCATGTTGGAAGGTTGCTCTGGCGTTTTAAAGTCTGAAAGGCATTTTCTGGTATGAAAAAGTACCCCAAGGACAAATAAACACTATCTTATGTTGATCCTCGGGTTTGATTTGAATTTGATTATACCCTAAAAATCCATCCATAAAAGAAAAGAATTCTCTTCCCACACTCATCGAGAATTTGGTCAATGAAAGGAGTTAGGAAGTTATCTTTAGGACAAGCTTTGTTCAGGTCTCGAAAATCCATACATACGTGAATGATTCTTTTTTTTTTATTCACGAGAATAGGGTTGGACAACCATTCAGTCAATGGAACCAGATAGATGAAACCAAAATTAAGTAGCTTCTCTACTTCTACCTTAATAACAAGGGCCTTCATAGGATTAAAAACTCTAATATGCCATCGAACATGTCTAGCATCTGGATAAGTCTTGATCTCATGTTCGAAAATGCTAGGGTTGATCCCTAGCATCTCTTTGTACGACCAAGTGAATACATCATGAAATTATTTGAAGACATTGGTGTAGATCTGAATTTCTCCAGGTGAACAATCTGCACCGATATATACATTCTCAACTTTGCCAGGAATTCAGGAGATGTTGATCATGATGGTAGGAGAAATTTTCACCATGTTTCTTTCGACAAAAATACCATGCGTATCTAGAGAAACCACAACATGACCACCCATATCACTCAAGGTAGATCTAAATTCATCCTATTCGATCCTAACAAGCTTTGGGAGGAAATAGGAGTGATGATGCATATCATCCCAAGGCCTATCAGGACCATACATGGCCTTTAATATGGCTTCATCCGAGGGTAAAGTATCGTCAAGGTAATCATGTGACCAAGAAGTCTGGACAACCCATATGGGCTCGAGAATAGGATCCTCCTCGTCCATCTACGAGGAGAAAGTATCCGGGTCAACAATAGTGTTAAGAACAAATTGATACGTAATTTATGCCACTCACAGTGGAATTTCCATCCCAGTGTGTGACTGACCTTCACATGACATAGTCGGGAAGGTAGGGTCCAAGGTTCGTTGAAATATGAAGTACAAAAAGGAAAGGACCTCATCGATGACAAAGACTCACTAGAAATGGAATAAATGTGATGAATTGGTGCTATGAAATCAAAGGTACCCATGAGAGAGGAATACATTCCAACACAAACATCCTTAGTTGCCTGCTGAGAATTTTTGATGACATGGATCGAAGATCCAACTGATGCACTAGTACTAGCATGCGTAAAGGATAATTGATGAATCGTCACTATTTTCCTTTCGTGAGGAAAACATAAAGTGTGGAAAACAGATGATACAACTGCTGTCATGGCATAAGTCCAATTATGCTCTAGTAATAAATTATAGTCGAGAGGCACATCGACCACTTCAACATCAACCTCCACTGTCTTTCCACCTAACTGGACCGGAAAAGTGGGAAGAATTCCATAGGGCCAGAACAAACACCCATAAAAAGCGATCAACATAGTCATAGATTGAGAGAGAGTCAGAGAGAGAATGGTTTTCCAACAAGTTAGAGACATCACACATGTCACATCACCTTCATCAATTACAATGTGTTTGATCGTAATTTTTGTGTACTCCACATGGATTTGAAAGGCCACGTGGTAAGGTAAGTGAGGCTTAACATCCATGACTTAAAACATAATAACCTTCGAGCCACATAGGTCTAGAGATCCTAGAGAAGATAACAAGGAACTCCTCTGTGAAGGACATGTCTGGAGCACCTCCAAAGCCGACATCACACAAGGAGTTTGAACGAGATCTTCGACAATCGAATAATTCTGGGAAGCTATGACATTAGGATTGTGGGAAGATTGTTTCAGTACTCCTTTCAGAATACGAGGTAGAGGTTTTGGGTTTTTGATATGCAAGGGTGTTTCCAGAGGGGGAGGAGACTTTGGACCTATAACAGTCTGTGAAGAATTGTAATCACGAGATTGAGTGGCTACATCAATCTAAGACTTGACCATATTGACACATAGATGGCCACCTTCATGTGCCGAGGGGTTTTACCCCCCGCTCGATGCATTTTCAATGTTAGAGGCCCCCGAGGCCATGTGTTGATTATGTGGAAATGGATTTGTCAACACAACGGGAGGCTGGGATAAGATTCTCGAGGCTTTGTCAATTTTGGGGCATAGGTGGGTAAGGTGATCATATTTATAAAGTTTACAAGGAAACTTCACCTTATGTTTCTCTTTCTTTCCCTCACCAACATTATTATTCGATCTATCATTGTTAGTGTCGTCCTTGACTTTGTTATTATTTCTCCCACCCTTACGATTATTACCTCGTCCTTTATTTCTATTCCCTCTTGGTCACTTGTTACCATTTGGGTTGGTCGACAAATATGAAAAATGAACATCCATCGACTGAGTGGGAGTGGAGGACGATGCCGAATCTTGTACTGCTACAAGCTGGCTTAGAGACAAATCTTTCAACTGGTTCATCACCAAATCTATAGACTTAACATTTTTGGAGCCTAGGATTCCATAGGCATGAGGCCCAATATTTTTTCTAGGGTTATAGTTCGACCATGGTGCATTAAGAAGAATTTCATACAACATCCCAGATTGAGCATATATGAGGTCCAATTGCTGGGATTTGAAGACACCTTCTTCCTCATATGTTACTCCGTATGTAGAGACATCCTTCGAAATATAAGGAAATAAGGACTTCAGGAACCATTCCAACAAAAACTATGGAGGAATGTAGGATTTGATCAACCTCTTTCATTTACTCCACTCTTGGATATGGTCCAAGATATGCGTGACTTTATCTTGGTGGAGGGACAAAAAAAGTTCTATGCCAACATTGTAACGAATCGATGTTTGGAGGTGGTTGAGAAAGACCAAAACCATCTGATTAAAATTTCCATATATTTCCCCCGGTAGCTCAATGTACCATTTCACGGTGACCCCCTTGAAGGTGCGTTGAAATAGCCTCAAACAAATAGAATCATCATTAAGGGAATTAAATGAGCACCAAAGATGAAAAGTAGTAACATGATCACACAGATCCTTGCCAATATTTCCTTCGAATTTTGGAATGTCCGAAGGAAGCTTGGTGGGGATGGGGGACCATGACGGATTGTGATGCATCGAGTCATTCATTAATTTTGAAAAATCTGGTAGATTAAGCGTGGCCAGAAAATGGAGCTGGGGTTGCGACGTCTGAGCCCATGCTCCTGGGAAAGATTGGTGTTGAGGGATTGCAAGCCATCCATGGTTTTTGTATACACCATGGACCTATCCAGTAGGGTAATATTCTCCTCCAAACTGATGCATAAAAGGTTGCATGGGCACCATACCTACGAAGGTGGCATAATGAGGGTTATAAACATTGACCCCAACTGGAGGAGATTCAGGCTGGGGGTTTCCCATAGCATGAAATTGAATTCCTCTGGGTGGAACTCCGGAGGACAGAGGGGGATTCATCACAACAAATTATTTTGTCGGAATCAACATGGAGGAGAAAGGGGGAAAGGAAGGAATATATGAAGTGGCTTGTCCACCTGGTTGAGTACTCAATCCAGGAGCATTGAGACTAGGATTAGTTCCAGAAGAAAAAAGAGGCTGACCCCCAAATGTAGGATTCATTTGGGGAATATGAAATCCACCAAGCAAGAGAGGAGCATGCAGAGGGGCCATGCCCCCAGGTCCAAAAATATGATTTTCATTAGTCACTAGAATAGAGGATGAAATTTGTGACATCATATTGGGTATACCAAAAGAAAAAGGATTAGAGACCGAATGCATTGACTGATAATTGTATCCTGGCATACCAGAAAGAGACTCGAAATGGTTCGTTCCTATGGGTTGAGTAGAAACCATAGGTTGGGTAGCAATAGGAACAAGAATCTCCAACACTCCAACTGTCATGGCTAAAGGAGTTGAAGGAATCCCACTAATCATATAAGGTATATGAGTTGAGGGACTCCCTTTGTCATTCAGATTTGACTCTATACTCATAACTAGATAATCACAAGTATGGGAGGTAGAGATATATGTACCAAGTTTACTAACTTTATGCCTTTTGGAAGGAAACTTCGATAAAGACTCAAGATGTAGTGGTAAGTTCAACAAATGACAAGAATTGCGAGGAAGTTGGTCTTGCTCCATGAATACTCAAGACTCTAGATATAAAACCAAATCCTAGGGCCAAATAACAATCAGAGAGCAAACCAAAATAAACAAAAAGGCCAAATGCACACAAACAGGGTATACCAGCTTAAAATGGGCCTCCCTCACTAGAGTAGGTATGCCTCGCCCAAGAGGGGCCTGAGACTCCCTTCAAAAGATTGGAGGTATCATAATTGGTTATAAGGACCCTCATGGGATTAACAATATAGTTGATCAGATCCCCCCGGAGAGGTAATCCTCCATAAAGGTTGTGTGTTGTTCGACCCTTATTTGACTCAAGGTACCTACAGAATAACCCCTGCAAGCAACCTATATGGATACCTATTTCAAGCAACTAGAGTCACCACAATATATCCAATGCACATGTGAAAAGTCATAAGTTTTTTCCATCATATGGGCAGGGTAACAAATCCTGAAATCTTGAAAGCACTGCCTCTAACATAGGTAAAGGCACTAGCGAGACTCCCAAATACAAATAAAACCCCAGAAATATCTTTGACACTAAGAAGGTATTAGAGGGATATCTCTTCAACCAACTTCAAACGACCTCGTGCTTAACTTTGGTGTGAGTGGAGCCTCCTAATGTCACTAATTACACAATGGGTTTCACCACTCCCTCGTCAGACACATATGTTTAGTTTAATAGCCTTGGAGAATTTTACTCACAAAAATCCTATTCCAAGGCCCTATGTCCTACACTTGTTTGTGTAATCCGAAAAATAAAATCGTTTCTAATCAATTTTAGTTAATCAACGTTACTTTTAATGGCTTCTTCTTACTCAAGAGGTGTGGTTGTGAAACTGATGGTGTTATGACTCAACATATAAAAGAAGCGCATATAAAACACTGCTAAGTACTAATCTTGAATTCTAATGAGATGGTAATCTTCTAAATGAAAATTTCAATGCAATCTCTACAATTTCAATGAAATGCAATCTCTCCACATGCGTCAAAATAAATGCAAAGTAGTCAAAAGAGAAAATGCCATAATGCAAAATAAGCAATTTTTTTTTTGTATTTTTGATATAAAGAAAATAAAATGGAAGGACTGAATAACAACTTGATATACAGACCCTACTGCAAGAAAAAAGAGACAAGCCATGCAGGATACCAAGAAGAAAACACTCATACCAAGATGCAAGGACAACCAATGAAAAAGATAATAAGAAAGAATACTACCCAAAAATTCAACAATAAGAATACTACAGTTAGGACAGAGACCCAAAAAGACTCATCAACCAACCAAACTCACACAATGGACACCAAACTCATCCACCAAGACTAAAGAGTTGATGTACACGACTGTTTGAGAAAAAGTCACGTATGTATGCACCCTAATGAGGGACAACTCACGTATGTACGCGTCTGTCAAGGGAAAACCCACGTATATATAGTCAAACACTGATAGGGCAAGGGCTAAGCCAAGAAACTCATACGAAAATTAAAAATAGGCATTCAAGCAATCAAGCGACAAGGAAACTCAGGATAACAGAGATAAAATCAAGGAGAACACACTCCAAACACCAAAAGAGAAGATCAATCCCCAGTATGGTTGCCAATTATGTTACAGGGAAAATATGTCTATAGCATGGGGTATACCACAATAGACGTAATGACACATAGAAATCAACTCTAATACCAAGTATGCTATATAAATGAAATGCTAACAAGACAAGGCCAAGAACCTACCTTGTCCAGAAGTTTGATGAAGATCACCGTTGAGCACACAACTCAAAGCTTTATACCTGCAACTTGTCCTCAAAAACCAAGATATGAAAGCATCTGGTGATATATAGTGTTATCATATAAATTAGCATAATCCATTAACATTCATGAAAAATATGCCCATGGAATAATAATTCAAATATTTGCAAGATATCAATTGGATGAGAACATAGTATTTCTACTAAAATAATCAACATAACTATATATGTGACAAACTTCTGTACTAACACACATTAGAACAGAGAAACTAAGTCCCTCTAGCTGTGCCTCCACCACTTTAATACTCCACCAAAAGAAATCTCATATAAAGGAGACAATGAGGTTCTCCATCATAAAGAAGGAAGAGTTTTGGGGTTGAATAATGAGTTCAAACTTACAAGGATAAAGGGATGCAGACTTAATATGAAGTGGAATTTCTCTAGAGTGTCTTTACTCTCAAAGTTGAATTCTATACTCCAAGGCTTGGATATGGCTCAATTTATAGACTTCAAATGGAACTGAAGGGCTGAGTTGGAGCGTTTCCAATATATGGAAGGTCAATGATCATGGATCCTATGACATGGCATGGAAACCCAACATAATTTTAATTTTGAGCACCAAACCTGATGTACGCGGGCTGTAGTGGAGAAACTTGCGTATAGGCTTGTTTCCTAACTGATAGGGTGCCTACATGTGGAAAAATATTCTTTTTTGGCTCTGGAAGGTACAAAAAGGGACTTCAAGTATGCATAGGGAAATGGAAAGGCCATTCAAGCAAGTTGCACGGGGTGAGGCAAAATTTGTTGTAACAAGTTCACTTTGTAAGAAAGAACATATATCCTCATCATTTTTGAAAACCTGCCATGATTCAACATTTTTAGGTATATGTGGGTGATAAAGAGACATAAAAGTGCAATCAGGTCGCTACGGTAAAATATGTCGAGTAAGAGAGGCAACAAAAACTGCCAACTTGTCATCCATGGTATTAAGCTCCCTTTTTATGTGAGTGATGTTGAAAGACAACATATTTGAAATCAAGGCCCAAATGACCTGAGTGTATCTTTTCATCAGGTTGTTATTGGTATTATATATTTTTCTAACAAGATTAACTATAATCTTGGAATCACCAAAAATTGTAAGATGACCACAACCCGGATTATAAGCATTTTCGATACCTAACAATAGGGCTTCAAACTCGACAACATTGTTGGTGCAAGCAAATTCTAACTTGAAGGAGAAATTAAATATTTTTTCTACATGTGAGTAAAGGATAATACCAACTCAATTTCCTTTGCTGGAGCATGCACCATCAAAGTGCATATGCCAAAATATGTCATCATAGTCAAATTGTTCGCGTGGCACATCATCTTCTTCTGTGAAAATAAAATAGACACCCAGGCTTTTCTCAACATAATTGACATTTATCTGATGAACTTTCTCAATTTAAGGTGGGATACAATCTTCTCTAAGAATAATAATGTTCTTCCCATCCTTAGGGATAGAAAAATTTGACCCATCTAAAGACAAGTAACCACCCATTAAGGCTTGCCAGTCTGTCCCCACAATAATTGAGTAACTGCTGACATGCATATCAATGACTTGAATATTTAGGGTGGTGTGTATTTCTAGATGTGTGAAAAGTAATAAGGTTACACATTTTATCTCACCAATTGTGGATTGCTGTTGATTATTATAGGAGAGAACGCTTCTCGCATTTTCATTTGTACAAGAGAGGCCTAACTCTTCCATAATGATCTTTGACATGACACTTGGGCCTAAGCCACCATCAATGAAGAAACAATGTGATATTTTGTTTAAAATCTTTACAAAAATATAGAAAGGGGGGTAATTTACAGATCTCCTAAACTTATTTACACCTATCCTATTTACATGAGACTCTTCTTCATCACAATCTTCCGTGAGGTTATCTATCTTGGAAGTTTTACCTTCCATGAAATTTCTAATATGTTGTTGCTGTTCTGGTACAATCATCATATCCAAAAGAGTAGCATCAACTTTTATGTTTTCCAACTGATTTAAAATATTATACTTTGAAGAAGGAGCATTGACTTGATGACTGGTATAAGGGTGAGAAACTTGTGAGCCAATATTTTGAGTGGATGTGTTAGGGGGAAAAGTAGTCTTGGAAGAATCAACTTTTCCTTTATTGGCATATTATTTATTTCTGGTATTAACTACCATAAAATCATCCCGTGGGGCCCAATCCAAGACAACAATTGTAATATCTGGTTTCTTTCCAAATATTCGATCCCTCACATTTTCTTGATTTCACAAGTGTTTTCCTCGTGATGTTCGCAAAAATTACACCATGCACTAGGCAATATGGCTTTTGGATGAAAATTGTTGTTTGTGAAATTCCTAATGGTAGTCTGGGTGGAAGTTTCAACAGTGGTAGTAGGAGTAATTCCTTTTCTCTCAAAATAAATCATTTGATTATTAATGTCTTGCATAAGCTGCAGAATGATAGACATATCATTTTTTTTGGCATAGTCTTCTTTAGGAAAACCAGTTCTGTCTAGCAACTCTTCGTACTCCTAACAAGTCTGAAGGACATATCTAATATTATCTATGGCTTTCTCTTCCAATCTGTGATGATAGGTAGAGGGCAAAGCATTGTAGTAATGCATGAACACAACTTGATTTTGTGGTATGATCAGTTAAGGTATTTGATTATATAAATTGTTAACGCGAATATTGAAAGCTTTAATGGTTTCACCTTTGTTATATGTAATATTATTGTACTCTTTTAACCGATCCGTTGGGATTTTGGGTTGCAAAATAGTGGACTTGAACCAGTATACTAATTCATCCTAGGTAGACAAAATATTCAGAGGGAAATCAAAGAAATTATCCGCATCTTTTCCTTCTAAGGAGTTGACAAATAAGCACATACAAGTATCATTGTCATTTGTGCCAATGTCATGGAAAGCATTTGAGAAATCAATCAAATGTTCATCAATAGAAATGGTACTATTTCCTAAGAAATTGGGAAAATGATCCTTGAACTTAGGAAAGGGATTGGCTATAGGTGTGAGATTTAGGGGGGAATAAACATGCCACAGAGTAGCGTTGACATATTCCTTGAATTGAAACAAGACATATTTCTTAATGACTTTGGCTGGATTAGTGGTGGATTGAACAAGGATAACATGGATATAGATACTCCTGATCGAAGTTGAAGCAAAAGGTTGTGATGAAGATGAACTACTGGTGCCATTTCCAGAACCATTGCTTCTTGTTCCACTACTAGTACCCGAAATTTTGAAGTTGTAAGGAAGTGAAGAGGACGAGGAACTGGTTGAATCAGACAAATACCATTGGAGTTCGAGTTTTTTCCTTGGAGAACAATTTTTATTCTTCCTACTTTGGGGATGAGAGTAAAGTCAGTTGATTGAACTCATATTTATCAAGATATATGGGATGAAGAGAACATAAGATGAGCTAATGTCGAGGTTCGTTGAGGGATCATTTCCTTTGGTCATCCAAATATTGCTAGAAACAGACTTCAACAACAATAACTTCCCAATGTCAGTGTAACTCAGCTCTAGTACGAGAATGTTTGAGGATTTATTGAAATAAGGTAAATGAGACGTTGTTATGATTGATGGTACCTTCAAGAATGTTGGTTTGATCAAGGGTATGCACGATCATGATTAGAAATTATTGACGAGGATGGTTTATAATCATCCTCTGACAGGCATCTCACTATTTCCTAATCCAATCCTATTTAGAAACAACTTCCCAAGGATGATTTAGTTCAGCCTGAATATTGGAAGTCTCAAGAATGAGATTGTACAAGGTAAGGGTAATGTTGGTTTGATCCTCTACACCTTCACCTAGGTTGGGATGCCTTTGAGTAGGTAAAATCATGAGTCAAGAGAAAAATTTGAACATAAATATACAAGCTATAAACATACAACAAACAAAAAGTAAAGAAGTAAATATAAACAATAAATTTACAAGTGTACAAAAAAGAAAAACTAGGGAAATGAAAATGGAGTCCTTCATCCCCAATATGGTCGCCAAAGAAAACATTGAGTAAGAGAAATGAAAGCTCTCCTCACAACATTTTTTCGAATCTTGTTTGGCTAAGACAAGATAGGTAGGATTATCACCCTATTTTATAGCCTTATTGCAAGTTCAATTAACCTTCAAGTTATTTGACTTAAAGACCAATTGTTGTTTTAAATTTATTTATCAAATGAAAAATGAAATAAAGAAGTCTGTTTTTTTTATATAGAAATTTAAACAAGAAGAAAAATCACATAATCTGATAGAAATAAAAGAGACCAAGAGAGTTACAAAACCATCAATGATTATATTCATTCATTCTGTAACAACCAATACACTTCTCATACTTTCAAAGTATGGACCAGATGAAAGTCTAGCAACCTAAGGTAACATACACATAGGCCACTGGTGCCTTCAAATAAGAACAAAAATGATAAGCTAACAACCACAACTTGCACTCCATTATGAATTTGCACAACAATCCTATTTAGTACTGAGAAACTAATCTAGAAACCAAAAGAAGTCTGCAGACTATCAAACAGACAATCAACCTGGAAGCATATCAGAATTCAATGCCTCTTGGTCCTAGCTTTTCGTCACCTTCAACAGACCCTGCTATCACAAGAAGTGTTTTAGCTTAGAAATCAGAGATGAATGAAGTAGTAATGAAATATCACTTGGAAGTAAGAGAAAACCTTATCAGAGCAATGCGTTCTCCTGCTCTACTTTGTTTAGCTTACCCCTTTTTATATCTCCATAGTAGTTGAATCATTATTACTTTTAGTTACTCATTAAATAACCATTAGTTAGTTAATAGGAAAGATGTCAAGTAAATTTAATAAATAATAGTAATAATAATATGATAAGGGAATTAAATAATACTAATAAGTGGGACCCCCTATTTTATTTAGACCAATTAATGCACCATTTTATCCTTGTAAATTCCACATTAGATGCAAGACCTATCAACTTTCCACATCATACAACCTATGTCATAAAAATGCATAAGATGGAGTGTTCATAAAAATCTCCTTGTTGCTCAATGTAACAATTATTTAAATTCATCCAAATTTAACCATCATATAGATATGTGCAAGACATATAGCATAAAATATACGCTGTCCAAAATGAAAAATTGTTAAAAGTATGAGTTGTCCCAAATAGAAATTCTATCAAAAACATAAGTTGCCAAAAATAATGTGTTGTCCAAAATGAAGTGCAAATAAGTTCATATACAAATGCCAACAAAATCATGAAAAACCATATTTGATATGAGAGACTGCTCCTCTCTTTCCATGACTACTTTCAACCTTTTCATTTCTTCCAACTGATGAACCTTCCTTAGTATATTTCTTATCATTTCCCTGCAGATGTGAGGTAACTGAATGTGATGATTCATGTGATGACTTAGACTCTGATGCTACTACTTTTTCCTTTTCTGGACTATCTTCAAGCTCAATGATCTTAGCCTTGTCATGATGGTCATGTGAGGCTTGTGATATAGGTTGCTGATGCAAGGGAGAATAAGTATGACATACATGGAAAGGAGGCTGCTGAGGGTGATCAATATTTGTCTATCCATGTGACTGTCCAGAAGGAGGATGTACAACATTTTTTCAACCATCATGTTCTGGACTAACTAGAGGAGCAGAAACATGATTTGGGATTGGAATACCGATACTTGGATGAGGGTTCTCGGGAATAAGTGGAGGTCTATAGGCTTGTTGGCCAACCAAATTGAGGAAACCTGTCTGCATCAACTGATTAAATTCTTTCGAATTTGCATCAAAATGTAAGGAAAATATGAGCCTCTTCTTACCCGTTTGCCAAGGACCTAGTCCTCTACCTCTATTATTTCTTCTTCTGCCATGACTGCCTCTGCTGAAAAATATCATTCTAACACTCATTCACAAACATCAGAAGCATAACATCATTAATCCATCATCTAAATATTTTTCAAAACAATAATTTAGACCTGTCTCTATATACCATAATACATGTGCAAGAAATCACTATGCATTTAATGTCTTAGAGATAATAGTCACTTAGAACAGGGACTTATAAGGGTTCTCAGGATTCCATTACTGGGCTTATAATGAGCAAAAAAATGGTAAGTATGATAAGGGAAATGTAATATGGAATGTTCATTTACCATAACTAGCTCTACCAAATCATTACAATCACATGAACATCTTTTGGTATAGAACAGAGAAGACATCAAACCAACTGAACACCTCTTCAAACTCAAACAATTATGCCATGAGACACTTCATACAATTGCAATCAAGCATATGAATGAAGCCGATACTTGGTATAGTTAAAAGGGATTGTAATGAACGAAAAATGTTAAGTATGTCGGGAATAAAAATGGACATGCTTTCATTACAATTGTCTCAATCATTATTTACCTTTTATGACCCCAACAAGAAGAATTATAATAACCATACAACCATAGTATTCAATCCATGAGGTCGGTCTCATTTTATTATCCTTTCATTAAATTATTGTTTCAAAAAAATTCTTGCAACAATTCTAATATTGCTAGAATTCATTCACAAAATGCTCACAGTCACACTTATGGTGTCATCTATTATTCAAAAAATCCATGTATTCACCCATTTCCACCTTTATTAGATCATAGTATATTACTGCCCAACGTTGAATGTAAAACTCCATGTAAGCAACGCCCAAGATATCAACAAAGGCATTGAACATCAATCAAACAAGATCCCATATATTAAAATATATTTGTCGCTCATCAAATTTCATTCAAGTGCACACATGTTCCATTATATACATAGAGATATCCATAAATAATATCGAAATAAGAATTTGTTTCA
>JZKD02S0577144.1:92826-102900 GCA_000966675.3 Picea glauca
TGATGTCTTTAAAGTTTTGAAAATCGATTCCCCAAAAGGAATTTTTTTTAATCATCATTTGAAACCACCACTGTAACTTTCCATTCATTTTCGATGAAAACAAAAACCAAGCTCATACCAAATAATCAATATGGAGATCAAACTTCCTAATTTACCCTTTGAGTTTTGGTCGGAAGAGGGGTTTAAAGCTATTGGTGAGGTTTTGGGTTCATATATTACTATTGATAAGTGATATAATTCTTCAAGCTACCTGTTTGTGGCTCAAATTCTTGTTGATATTTATCCAAGAATTGGAATATTTGAGTCCGTGGATATATTAATGGGTGACATAGTTTATACTCAACAACTTGATTATTTGAATCTATTTTTTCATTGTTATCATTGTCATTGCATTGACCACTTGCATGTTGAATACGGTTTGAGTTTCCAAAGGTCGGGTCATCTTGGGGAACATGTAGGTTAGGTGGATCTGTAGGTCAATATTATGATGAGCTCAAAGGAGACAACACCTTCGAAGGTGTCCTCTTTCAGTTCAAGTGGTGTTATGGGTGGGATCCCGGAGGTGATTAAGGATGACTCCCTATCAAAAGATCAGGAATAAATTCTTGCAAGCACTTCTAA
This sequence comes from Picea glauca, assembly GCA_000966675.3. NCBI lineage: Eukaryota > Viridiplantae > Streptophyta > Pinopsida > Pinales > Pinaceae > Picea > Picea glauca. Next base: position 93,448 of record JZKD02S0577144.1, read on the forward strand.
GCAGGTTGAGATGGGTGTCGAGGTGGAATTTTTATTGGATAAGTTGACTGGTGATTTGGGCATGTCTTCTCCTCAACATAGAAAGTTGGAAGCCATTTTGGATTCATGCGTACCGGATGCACATGTTACTCGTAAGTCAAATTCATTATTACCTTTCACCCCTATAAGAAATTCTTCTAATTTGGGTAATGATTTGATAGAGGGGAAGGGGGTGGCTTATAATTCTGTCTCAATATAGGATAAGTCCATTCCAGTAGATTATGTGAGGATGACTGTGGAAGGGGGTACTGTTGTTCCTCCACATGAGTCTAATTACATTTACAAGGACTCTCCTTCTTGTCCCAATGTCATTTTGTCACTCTCCCATTCCATTTTTTGTGGACGTGAGCCATATCTGCTTTTTCCTCATGGTCAAGGATGTTTTCTATCTAGGGGTTTAGGTATTAATGGAAATAAATAATTGGTTCATTTGAAAGCTGTCCATAAATCGGACATAAAACATGCAAAGGAGTGTGCATCAAGAGAATTGGTCACGGGGAAGAAAAAACTTATTACTGGGGTCCTTAGAGCAGGGATGACCTCAATAAAGGTTAACTCGTAATTATTATGTTTTTCAATATCCGTGTCTTAGGAGGGAAAGATAAAAAACTATCCCTCCATAGTATATGCAATTTTCCCAAGCTGGATATTCTTCACATTCATGAATCTATGTGGTGTTTTGATTCCTTTGTGTTTGATCTTGAAAGACTCTTCCCTGACTATAGTTTTATTGGCATTGACTCTTACGGTCTCTATGGTGGCCTTATAACTGGTATGTCCCCAAAGTTTAGACTTACTAATTATTTTTCCATTGATTCTGGACTGTTCACAAAGATCTTCTACAATGAATTAAATCATTCGCTGAAATTTCTCAATGTATACAGACCTTATGTTGGGAAGGTGGAGTACTGGGAAAAATTATTTGGTTTCAACTTTATTGTTGATGACAATATAATTATTGGGGGTGACTTAAAATTCATAGTAAATAAGGATGAAGTCTTGGGTAAGATGGGACGTGAGGAAAAATTGTCAAGCTACTTTGTTGATAAGATGGAAACCAAAAAATTGGTTGATGTGGAAACAAAATTGAAGAGGCCGAGGTGGTATTGTAATAGAAGCAGGGATGAAGGTATTCGAAAAATACTAGATATATTTTCAGTTCAATAAATTCTGATTCAAGAGGTTGATGACTACTGGTCCTGGGTGGGGTCAATACGATATTTTGATCATTGGCTTATATTCTTGGAACTAGGGTGATTGGAGGGGAAACCAAGTTCTCCCTTTAAATATAATTTTGGTTGGGGAAATGTTGAGGAGTTCAAGAAGCTATTTATCTCTACTTGGGTCCCTTTTAGCGCAAAAAAGGGTTTGATAGCTAGTGAGAATTTTGTTCAAAACCTTCATAAGTTAAATAAGGAGGTCATGGCATGGGCTAGGACTCATTTTCAATCAAGTGAAAGAGATTTAAAAATGGTGTAAAAAGATTTGGAAGAGTTATATGCTTGAGCGAAAGAAGGTGATTTGGCTACTTCAAATGAGACAGAATAGTGCAAAGCTCTAGAGGCAAAACAATATTCAAACTTGCTGGAGAATGCACATACATGGAGACTAAAGAGTCGATCATTATGGATAGAGGTAGGGGATTAGAATTCAATTTTTTTTTACAAATTTTCAAATCACCAAAAAAACTTCAACTCCATTTGGGAATTAGAAGATTCCTCTGGGACTAAAAAAAGGGGCTTTGATGAGTGTAATGTCCCTGATCCATAACCCTTGTAATTGTACATATAGGTTGGTGAGAAGTTGGAACCAAGTATAAATGTAATGTATATATAGGTTGTTGAGCCAATGAAACCTGGGTTTTGGTGTTACACGCATTTGAGCAAGTGCGCGGATAATTGTTATATGCACGCACCTGGGTAAGTGCACACATTGCATTGTGTTACATGCACTTGGGTAAGTTCACGATAATGACCTGGAAGTGAGAAATGCAGAGTTATATATGTGTGTGTGGTCGAGGATCCTGTGTGAATATGATCAATGCGCCTATCCATGTAAATATAATCATGATTATTAATATAATATTGCATCATTGCACGTTGACTGACTCAGACGAAAGGGTAGGGAATTCCCCTAAAGGGTAGGGATATTTTAATAATATTTTCGTAGAAGAGAAACAATTGAAACTTATCTAAATATTCACAAATTCATACATTCAACCATGTAAATGTATTCATAAACACAAGAACAAGAAATAACAAAGAATTTCACATAAACAAAAAGTATACCATTCATTCATTCAGATAGACACAACAACACCACACATTTGGGATAATGATCCTCTGTTATATTCATTCAAATGAAATATACATGTGTTCACAAAATCTGATAAGATTCAACAACTTCTATACAATAGATTCAACAACCTTTCAACAATAACTTCAGTAGCCTCTTCTGAGAAAACAATACAAAGTTTTATACAAGAGGGACTCTTCGAGCTCTTCCCTCCAACTACTCTAGAGATATCCTATTGAATTAAAAGCTACCAACTACTTAGAATTTATTACAATAAATATTTGTGATAGACAGATAAGACCAAACACATTGTATCTGCACTACACACGACTTCATTAAAAGAAAATACATTCTTCGATGTCCTCATAAAATCATCCAACTCCATAGCATTAAAGATGTTTTCTAATTACAATTCTTTTCAAAAGATTTGCGTGATATGCCTTCTTCAAAATTTAAATTTCTTCAAAGTGCGCTATGGGCGCTTAACTATCCTCCACTCATGCTTTGCTGGTGATGCTCCTGCATCATACTCCTCTGGATGAAAAATTCATTGACTCCTTTCCATGAGATCCTGCACTGACCTTCCATGCTTTTGGACATCCGCTTCACTTACCCAACTGACATATTCTATTGGGCATCCTTTACACTTTACCAAATAATCAAAATATTTTTTCCTTTTGATCTTCTTACCAATTCGTCGATCTACAATCTGCTCCATCTATGGCTTCTTTGATACATGCATATGCTTTTTCCACTAGATCTCCTTCTGATACTTGCGTCCTTTGGTTCCATATTCCTTGTAAGGATACAGGTCTACAATGTTGAATATGGGTGATATACCCACATATTCTGGCAGCTCTATCTCATAAGCATTCTCACCAAATTTTCTTAGGATTTTGTAGGGTCCTATCTTCTTCAGCTTCAACTTATTATATGTTCCTCTTGGGAATCTCTCCTTCCTAAGATGTTCTAGAACTCGATCTCTAACTTCAAATTGAAGTTTCCTCCTATGTTGATCAACTTTGCGTTTATATTCATTTTCGCTCCTCTTTAACTACTCTTTGATCTGAATATGAAGCTCTTGCATTACTGCAACAAAGTCTTCGACTCCAACACTTCTGAATTCACTCTGCTCCAGATCTCTTAACTATGACACTCCCCTCAGATTCATTCCATACACTATCTGAAATGGAATCTTTCCGATACTTCTTTTAACTGAGTTATTGTATGCAAACTCTGTTTGTGTTAGAATTTTATCCCATTGGCTATGATGTCCAGTGACCAAACTTCTCAACAAATCTCCTAAACTCTGATTCACCACTTCAGTTTGTCCATCTGTTTAAGGGTGATATGCAGAACTAAAGGATAGTTAAGTTCTCAGCTTCTTCCACAATGTTCTCCAGAAATGACCAACAAATTTGGTATCCCTGTCCGAAACAATACTCCTTGGAAACCCATAAAGTCTCACAACTTCCTTGAAAAACAAGTTAGCAACGTGCGTTGCATCATTGGTTTTCTGGCATGGGATAAAGTGTGCCATATTTGAAAATTTTTCAACTACCACAAATATGGAATCACTTCCTCTTTGTGTCCTTGGAAATCCCAACATGAAATCCATGCTTATTGCATCCCAAGGCCTCTCTGGAATAGGCAATGGTTGATACAACCCAGTATTTTGTTTCTTTCCCTTTGCATACTGGAAAATATTACATCTGTTCAAAAATTTCTTCATTTCTTCCCTCATACCTAGCCAATAGTGCGAACCGTTCAATTGTGCAAACATTTTTTCATGGCCGAAATTTCCGGCTAGACCCCCACTATGATTTTCCTTCAACAAATTCTCCCTCATCGAACACTTTTGTATGCACAACTGACACCCTTTGAAAAACAACCCATCCTGAATCAGATATTCATCCCACTGACTTTTTTCAATGAGAACATGATTCAAACATTCTTCATATGCCTTCTTAAAATGTGGATCATCATGATACATTTCCTTAAGGTGTTCAAACCCCAAGGTTTTCACCTGAAATTCCTGCATAATTAGACATCTCCTGCTCAATGCATAAACAACCTTGTTAGCATTACCAAAAATATGTTTACTGACAAAAGTGAAATTTCACATAAAATCTATCCACTTATCATGTCTATGGTTCAACTTCTCCTGTTTGGTTATGAATTGTAAAGCCTGATTATTGCTATACAAAACAAACTCTTTTGGAACGAGATAGTGCCTCCATTTCTTCAAGGCTTCAATTATGGCATATAACTATTTATCATAGGTGGAGTAATTCCTCTTAGTATCCTTCAACTTCTCACTGAAATATGCAACATGCCTATTATCTTGGCTCAAGACTGCTCCAATTGCAACTCCACTCGCATCACACCTCACTTGAAATGTCTTCCCGAAATCCAGTAAGACCAGAATCAATTGTTCTATTATCTTCTCCTTCAATATATTGAATCTCTTCTTAGCATATTCTATCCATTTTAAATACTTATGTATTTTCTGCACTGTATCCATCATTTGTGCACCGATTTCACTAAAATTTCTGATGAACTTCCGATAGAAACTTGCTAGTCCATGGAAACTTCTCACCTCAAATATACTCCTTGGTGACGACCATTCTTTGATTTCTTTCACCTTTTATGGATCCATCTTCAATTCATTCGAAGAGATCACAAAACCCAAATAAATGAGTTCTGTCTTCATGAAAGAATATTTCTTTAAATTTATCAGCATTTTTTCCTGCTACAACCTCCTCATCACTAATGTTAAATGCCTCAGATGCTCTTCTTCAATTTTACTGAAGACCAGTATATCATCCAGATATATGATCAAAAACTTACCAATAAAATCCTTCAACACTTCATTCATCAACCTCATAAAATTACCTGGGGCATTTGTTAAGCCAAACGACATAACACGCCATTCATACAATCCCTCATTTGTCTTGAAGGCTGTTTTCCACTCATCACCTTCTCTCATCCTTATATGGTGATATCCAATTTTCAAATCTATCTTTGAAAAATAGTTTTCTCCACTTAAAAAATCCATTAAGTCATCCATCCTTGGCAATGGGAATCTGTACCTAATGGTGATATTGTTTATGGCTCTTGAGTTTGTACACATTCTCCATCCTCCATCCTTCTTTGGACTCAACATAGTTGGTATTGTGCATGGACTCAAGATTTCCATGACCAAACCTTTTTCTAACAAATATTGAACTTGCCTCTTCACCTCTTCATTCTCTTGAGGTGTCAATCTGTACGCTGCTTTGTTTGACATGATCGCTCCTGGTATCAAGTCAATTTGATGGCTGATACTTCTGATAGGTGGCAATGAGATTGGCAATTCATCCACTACTATTTTAACAAAATTTTCCAACAACTCTTGAATTTCCTCAGGAATATCCTCCATAGAAGTACTTGTAAGGATAACTTTCAGCTTCCTCACTACAAAAAACTACATCTCCTATTCCTTCTTAACTTCACTCAGGAGTTCCTTCCCACTCATGATAAGTATGCTCATGCTAGCTTCTTCCTTCACTTTCTTCTCCTCAATTGGAAACAACATATGTGTCCTACCATTTTTCTCCAAAGTATAAGTATTTCTTATCCCATCGTGAATGAAATTCATGTCATACTACCATGGTATTCCCAACAAAAAATGACATACATCCATGGAAATCACATCACATAGAATCTCATCCCTATATCCTCATATTTTAAATTCAACAAGGAATTGTTTAGTTACCGTTACCTGATGACCTTTCTGCAACCATGAGACTTTATATGACGTCGAATGTGCAGTCATCTCCAAATCCAATTTGTCCACCATCTCAGTGGATACTAAGTTATCACTGCTCCCATTGTCAATTATCACCTTGCAAACTCTGTCTTTAGTCTTGCAAGATGTCACGAACAAACTGTTCCTCTGCACTGGATTTTCATCCTATGGCTCTGGTTTTAAGAGAATCTTCTTCATCATCAAAGATTTCCCATATTTTACACCTTTTGCTTCAACATCTCACTTCTGCGCTTCCGAAATGTGAGCTTCACCTCCTTCTTTATTTCTCTCGAGGCATTTCCAAGACATGTGTCCTACCTTTCCACATGCATCACACTTTACCTCTCCTCCTCTACCTCTTCCTCTTCCTCTGGGAAAAGAGTTTCTACCACCACTCTATCTTCCTCAGGAACTTCCTCCTCTTTTAGAGTGGCTGTGTGGTTTCTCCGCCTCACCTTTGGGCTTATGTGCCTTGTCATGGGAAATTCCTTTGCCTCTGTTTAAACTTCTACCTCTTCTCTACTGACTCTTCTTTCTAGCCAAATTTTCTTATGCTTTCAACGCAATCTGGTAAGCATCCTCCACTTTCCTTACTGTCATCATGCTGATTTTGTCCTGGATTTCATATCTCAGGCCGTTGATGTATCTGGAAATTTTTTCCTCATCTCTCTCTCTCTTTGTCCATCCCTGATGTTTAACTTGTAAAACTCCTCTATGTACTCCTTTCAAAGTCATTCCTTTCTGTCTCAGGTTCTAAAATCTCCTGAATAGATTTATCTGATAGTCCTTGGGTATGAATCTAGCCTTTAGCTTGGCTACCATTCGATCCCAACTCTTGATATTTTGTTTGCCTTTGCTTCTCCTGTCAACCTGAAGTTCATCCCACCATAGTGCTGCATGTCCCTTTAACTTGGTGACAACACGTTTCACCTTTTTCTCCTCATCGACATATTCATAGTCGAAATACTTGTCCATTACTTGTATCCAATCAAGAAATTATTTGACGTCCAAATTACCTTCATACATTGGGATGTCTATCTTTTATCTAGCTCCCAAATTGACAACTTCTTTCAACAAGCACTCTTTCGCAACATCCTCTGCTATAGCTTCATAAAATTCCACTTCTTCATTCTCTGCATCACTGACGTCTCCAATGCCAAGTGTTCTCTTTTGTGTTTTTTCCATGGCATCTGAACTTGCTCTGATTTATCTCATCTCCTTTTCTATAGCTCTATTTTCAACGGGTGGTTCCACATGTCTCCTAGACAACATTGTGCTGATGCATTTGATACCACTCGATGATATCGACCTACTTCTTTATCTCCTTTTCCTACAAAAATCAATTCTATTAGCTCTGGTACCACTTCTGATGCAAACCCCCTTCCCTCCTGAGGATTATGTAACCTCCCAGTATTGGATCTTCAATCTCCTGAGCGAATTATCTCTTCGGGCCTTTAACAGACCCTGAACAATCAATACACACACACAGGTCCCCTTTATTCACTTGCAAGTTTAGACTACTTGCAACTCCTCTCTCTGGCACTTGGAAACACTGATTCATGAGTACTAGTCTTGCGCTAGACTCTTTCCTTAATGTGACCACGGGTTATGACCTTGGGTCAACACTTTCGTAACTTCAACTCTGAAAATATTGCAACCTCCGCCTTTGGTTCCTTCTGAAACACCTTTCCCTGAATCCGCGGATCTCTGCCACGTGTCTCCCTAGATCTAATGGTCCAACTGTACTTTGGGTTTCGTGACTTCGAGAAATTTCACTTACCCCAACCACCACTTCTCCAGACCTCTAACTCCTAGATTCTCTAATCCCCTGCCACGTGTCTCCTCACAACCAACAGTTAATATTCACCTCGTGACTTTAGTGATCCCACTTCTCAACACTTCAAAATGCTTCAAACTTCGAATACTGAAACACCTCACAGCTAGCCTTCATGCACTTTCCCCAGATCTAATGGTCTGGAATGATCCCAATCCCTCCTGAACGGATCTTACTCGTTAATTCTGGGAAACCTTAAAGGACTCCTCCCTTTGAATATTTCTTTCCACTCTCCCTCATGAGCTTGTTCTTCCTTGGAATTTTTCCTCCTTAGAATGTTCTCTTTGACACTTATTCAAATTTCAGCCTGTGCATGCCTTGCAACAGTTCCTCCTCCATAACTTAGCCTCTATGTGGACAACTTCTGTCGTTCCTCCTAAGCTTCTAAATCAGAAGAATCTGTCACACACTCCTTCCAGACGAACTTCCTTCAAGCTATCTCTCTAGAAATTTCTGAGTCAAAATGGACTCTGTCACACACACCTTGCAGATGCTATGCACTCCTTTCACACATATAAGTTTCACGTTATCTCTTTTGAGCTTGTGAGTCGAAACAGGCTCTGTCAATGGACTCCTTGCTGACACTGTGCACACTTTCACTTGCTCATAGAAGAGAAACAATTAAAACTTATCTAAATCTTCACAAATTCATACATTCAACCATGTAAATGTATTCATAAACACAAGAACAAGAAATAACAAATAATTTCACATAAACATAAAGTCTACCATTCACTCATTTAGATAGACACAACAACACCACGCATTTGGGACAATGATCCTCTGTTATATTCATTCAACTGAAATATACATGTGTTCACAAACTCTGATAAACTTCAACAACTTCTATACAATAGATTCAACAACCTTTCAACAATAACTTCAACAACCTCTTCTGAGAAAACAATACAATTTTTTATACAAGAGGGACTCTTCTAGCTCTTCCCTCCAACTACTCTAGAGTTATCCTGTCGAATTAAAAGTTATCAACTACTTGGAATTTATTACAATAAATATTTGTGACAAACAGATAATATCAAACACATTGAATTTGTATTGCACACGACTTCATTAAAAGAAAATACATTCTCTAATGTCCTCATGAAATCATCCAGATCCATAGCATTAAAGATGTTTTTTAATTACAATTCTTTTCAAAAGATTTGCGTGATACGCCTTCTTCAAAATTTAAAATTCTTCAAAATGCGAGCTGGGCACTTAGCCGTCCTCCACTCGTTCTTTACCGGTGATGCTCCTACATCACATTCTTATTTAATAAAAGTCTAAGGAAGAACATGGATAATACTTGAGGATGGTGTTGCAGGTGTTGAGGGAGCATCGAATTTATGCAAATTTGAACAAGTGTTCATTTTATCAGCTATAGATTCATTATTTGGGTCATATTATTTCAGAGGAAGGAATAGTTGTGGACCCAACAAAGATAAAATCCATTGAGGAATGGCCAACACCAAGAAATGTCACAGAAGTAAGGTCC
>JZKD02S0577144.1:109651-132597 GCA_000966675.3 Picea glauca
TTGACAACTCGATATAGCGGTATCCTTTGTTTTCGAGTGTGCTTGATCTGTGTATCCATGATCTGATCAGTTCTTGCTTGTTCCATGCAGTCTGGATTTAACTCTGTTGGTGTGATTTGTTCTGCCATGTCGGATGTGTCTAGTAGAGGTGGAAAGTAGGGTTGAAGACGGTCCACATATGGTGTACCTAAGACAATTGTGTCTGATAGATATTCCAAGTTTACCTTGAATTTCTAGAGAGGGTTATTCAAAGGATTTGGAAAAAATATGAATTTTAGCACAACATATCACCCTGAGTCGGATGGTCAAACCGAGACAGTAAATCATGTGATTGAAGACATGTTGAGGATGTGTGTGATGGATAAGCCATAAAAATGGGAAGACTACCTTCATTTGGTACATTTTTCTTACAACAATGGGAATCATGCATCTTTAAAGATGAGCAAATTTGAGGCACTTTATGGTAGAAAGTGAAACACACCAGTGAGTTGGGACAACCCAACAAATCGTGTAGTAGTTGGGCCAGATTTTCTCCGAGAAAGGGAGGATTAGATGGTAAAGATGATGCAGAATATAAAGTCTGGCCAAGACATACAGAAAATATTCCCAAGATAGACATAAAATGTAACACCCCAAGACTGAGCCCCAATTGTCAATGTAAATGTAAATGTAAATGTAAATATGTTTTATAGGCTAGTGAGCCAGGTTATTATAGGTCAGAAGGATTATGTGATTATTAGGCTGGAGAGACTATATGCTAAAGGCCATTGAGCCTATTTTTGTATATGTAAACACTCATATAATTAATAAAATACATCGCTGCATGTAGACCAACCACGATAAATAGTATGGGGGACTAAACTCCACTAGGAAGGGAAAGGGGAGGCTAAGAGCCTAGGAAAGGGGCTAAGATAGAAGTGATTATCTCCAAGGGAATATTATAATATTATTCCTAAAAGACTAAGGTTTGGATATAACCTATGTTATCCTAGGTTCCTATGGTAAGGGAATGAATTACAAGTGGAGTCCATGAAGCTTCATGAAGATAAGTGTCCAATTTGGGACATGTATACAAGAGTTTGGGATTTGTGCATGAGGGAGTCATTCTAGCTGGAATTCATTCTATTCATGCCATCATTCTGACATGCATTCCTTAAGTAGTAACCCGTACTTCCTACTAGGAGCAACACCCTATACCTTACCTGAAGGGCATTGTTGCCATCACCTATACGTTACCCTGAACTCTGCTACTTCTATTCAGTTGTACTTTCCTGTCACTAGCAGCGCACTCGTTCCATACCCAAATTTTGTTGATTCCTTCAACTGAGTGGGTACCTGGTTGACTTAAGAGATGGAATGAAGAGGTGGGTTGTCAGGCCCGTGAGAAAATCTCTCCAGGTGAGAGAATGGTTGGGAATTGATTTCCCTAGGGATCCCAACTGCAACTACATTTCTCTAAGACTTCCTATCTGACCTATTATTGAAGCCTTGGAAGGGAAGTGGGATAGCCAAAGGAATGTTGAGTAGAGAAGGGGAAAACTTCTTGGGGTGGGACAGGCATGTGGGGAATGAGAGACTATAGGCTGTCAGTTTGAGTTGGCACATGACAGAGTTGTTCCTGCTTTCTGAGATACATCATCCTAGGTAGGAAGTCCCAACTCGGGGTTGACCCACTGTTGAGAGTTTTGAGAAGTGTGGTCTAAGGATGGGAGGATCGTGGAAGGTCTAAATGAATTTGGTGGTATTATGTCAAAGATAAGTATCAATTGTGTGTTAATTTACATGCTTTGTATTTATACACGTGTTTATGTTTATGGGTTTTTCCGGTGAATGATGCATGTGTTTTTCTACCATATATTTTGCATGAATATGTGTATTTCTAGAATACTTGTATGGTTTATTTTGGTATACAGTTCCACAAGAGTTTGTGTGTGGCATATCCTAACAGGTGGCTGGGAATGCTACAATATGGTATCAGGGCATGGAAGTTTTAAGTGGCATGACTTGACCTGGGTGGTTGGGTATGTTACAAATTGGTATCAGAGCTCCAGTTTTCAACATTGAGCCTGGATGGGTCGTGTAAGTGGATATTGAAGCAAAATTTTCACAGAGAATCATTGTCAAAATGGCCAAATTTCGAGTTACAAAGAATCCATGAGTTCCAAAAGGGCACTAAGAGCACACCTTAACTGTGTTTGAAAGCTCATGAGGTGTAGCGGTTTGGGAAACCACAATGGCCATTGGATTGAACCTCCAAATTAGATGTGGGCCATTGGATCAAACCAAGAAGAGAGGAGAGTGCACTACAGAGAAGATCAGATCCCAACTGTTGGATCTGAGCGCGAAATAATGAGGGCCATTAGATATGGAATATAAGTGCGATAGTTAACACCTCAAGTCTTTCAGATTTCATTGCTTTGACATTTTCTAAGTCTTTGATGCAAAGGAGGTAAAAACCATGAAGCTCTGAAGTCCCAGATTGAATCTATGCCATAGATCATTGGGAGGAGTACCTGACGGTTGGATTTGTCCAAGGAAAGATCTGGGCCATTGGATCAAGCATAGATTAGGAGGTGAAGCACTGTGGAGAAGATCAGATCCCAACCATTAGATCTATGTGAGAACAAGTGTGAGTCGTAGATGTTGGCCCTTAACCAAGTTTTGAGGATTCTTGGTCATGTTTGACCTATTTTTGGGACTTCGATAGGCTGTTGAAGGTAAAGTGCAAGATGAAGCGGAGATCGCGGGATCTCGACCCCTTTTTAGGGATTTTTGAGTTTTTGGCTTATGTAACGGGTATTGGGATGTCAACCCATGGGTTTTACCCATGCTTAGGCCCACTTTTGTAATGTATAAATAGATTTCTAGGTGATGTAAGGAAGGGGGCATCTATGTGATGAATGGCTAAGTGAGAATAACTAGTCAGTCGTAAGGTGTGCTGAGTGCTAGCAGTATTTGTAAGTGCTTTGTGCATGCTGTGTGAGACTTGCAAGGATGAGTGAAAGTGACTGTAAGAGACTGTATGTAGGATTTGTGCTATAACCTAGCTTGGGGAAGGAGGATCTAGCGAAGAGTGCACAGATCTCCTGTCCTCTGTGAAGTCAATCTTGAGTCTCTGTGCATGTAAGAAGATTGAATGAAGCTAATAAAGAAGACGAAGAGTTGGTGGACATAGCCCCAGGATGGGGGTGAACCACATATATCCTGTGTTGTGAATGCTTTGTGCTTTATGGTTTCTCTCTTGTTTATATGATTAAATGCTTAGTGCGCTGTTAGATGATAGATTAGTGCTAAATAATGTGAATGAATGCTAGATCTGATCTATGTTAGTATGCTTAGTGCTTGACTCTATGGAATCTATGGGAATGTTTCACTGATTTATTATTAGGGTTTAACTGCGTTGTAAACTAAGACTGGATATTGATGAACTATAACTGCTAAGTGCTCTATTAGGGTGTTACAATCACAGAATTAGGGTTTAACTGCGTTGTAAACTAAGACTGGATATTGATGAACTATAACTGCTAAGTTCTCTATTAGGGTGTTACAATCACATATCTATGTCCCAGCTAAGGTTGCAGACATCTGATTCCTGCAACCACCCCTGTCTCTACCTTGGGTGAGACTTCATTTGCTTTGCAGGTGTTTTCTAAAAGGTTGATAGTTAGGGTTTTGTTGGTGTGATGTTGTAGAGTTGAACCCTGGGTCTGCCCTTGTGCCAACAAATGGTTCCGTTGCCGGGACCAAAACTGTGATTGCTGGGAACTAAGGAAAAATGAGTTTTGTGCGAAGATCTGACCTGAAACTGTGAAATCTCTATGCATATATATGTTGCCCTAGTGCGCAACATCCTACTTAAATTTTAAAGCTCTTTTCTAAGAAAATAATTCTGATCTGAAGAGAAGAGGTAATATCTGAAAGCTTTGCACTTTGTTAAAGGTAAGATAAGTGGAATTTTTTTCAAAAGTATGGATCTAGGTATGTTTGATAAATTTTGTCGTAGCCTGAAGAATAGGACGCAACTAGGTGAAATAAGATTTGATATGAGTAGATCTGATAATAATAGTGAGAGACATGTTATTCCTATGCATAGAAAGAATGTTTGGACTAACCAATGGATGCAGGATCCTAGAAAGATTTTTTTGCAGGTTAGCTACTATGATCCTAGTGCATAGTATAGGAAAGGCTGGGGATCATTTAAAAGAAAACGAGGATTAACCCTTTGTTACAGTTGTAGAATACTGAGACATCTGGCTAAGGAATTCCCTGGTAGAAGACCTAGTTGTCTTTGTTGTAAAGCTATGGACCATGAAGTTTTAGATTTCCCTAGAATGATTGCTAAGATTGAAATAATGAATATGAGACACGAAGACCATGAGAAAGGCCAAGAAACTAAGACCATGGTAGAACCCCAGAAAGAATCAGAGATTATATTGCTACAAATGAAAGAAACCTTGAATGATCACTGATATATCAACTTATCAGAGATCTTCAAAGAAAAAGAGTGCATAGAAGCAAGAATCAGAGGCTTCGACATTGACTGTATTCTGGATGAAGAAACAAAGGTGAATATTATGACATAAAGAACTTGGGAAACTTTAGGAAAGCCTGCTATGATTCCTTCCTTGGGAGGAATAGGATTATTTAGAGGAAAGATGATAAACCTACATGGAAAGCTTGCCCAAACATCTATGAGTTCTCACAGAACTTCATCAGAGGAAGAATTTGAAGTTGTTAAATTTATTGAGAACATCGCCCCATTTTCTATATTACTAGGAAAACCTTGGATTGAAAGGGATCAAACCAGAAGGAAAGAAGAAGAAGTCTTAGAGCAGAAGAAGCAAGAGTTGAAAGATTTCATGACTAGGAGGATCACACACTTTATTGCAGAATAGGAGAACAGATCGAAGATATTTAAAACCAGAAACTTGGATGTTGTAGTTGGAAGAACACAAGAAGATTCACAGAAGACTGAAACACCTACCCCAGATAGAGAAGAAGTATTTCCCTTGAATCCTAGGGAAGAATATCAACAGTGCAAAGTTACTATGCCAAGAGGAGATAAGAATCATAATCGAAAGAGGAATACCGAGACAAGGCTAGAAAGCTCAGTAAGAAGAGATCAAAGATCGAAAAGTTACAGAAGGTTCTAGAGGGAACTTCGCAGAGGGGAAAATTGCAAAACTGGAACTTCGTCGAGATAACAGAACAACGTCACATGACACTTCGCCATGGGAATAAATATAGCCTTTGGGAACATTATAACCATTAGAATGACACCCTGAATGGTTAGAAAGACATTTATGGTCAGAAATCTCGCCATCAGACCGTTGGGACTGCGCCGTAACGGACCGAACTGAATTAATGAAGACGTCTCGCCCGTTGAGGAGATCCATTGCCTAGTTATCTACTTATTCTTTTGAGCCTTGCACCGAGAACACTTTTTCCAACCGTGATAATTTGAGCCCACAAATTAGTTGATTTCACACAATGATCATCGTGCTATCACCCTCCATCCCATTTCATTGAGTAGTTACTCTTCAAACCCGAGATATTCAACCACGAGCGTGTATGTCTGAAGAACTTAGCGCAGTCGAAGAGTCTGTGAAGGGGGTAATCATTGACCTCATGACTGAAAGAGTAATGTATGAAATGGTAATGTCTATGGGTGTACGAGCATCATCGACGAGAGGAGTGAAAGCCTCTCCATCAACTGCTCGTGGATCCGGACCATCCCGATCAACAACGGAGAAGAGAACCAAGCACATATATGACCTAGCAAATGGGAAGCTAATCCTGACCATATTACTCGACTACATCCTACTTCTGGTTGGTGTGGTGAGTCATGATAGTGTGCCAAGATATTTTGAGTACACCATGGATATTGCGTACCTCCCAAAGGGGATACACGTAGTTCGAGCGCAGCAGGACAAGATCGCAACGTTGAAGTTCAACGATTTCAACCTAGGAGACCGAAAGAACCATAATATGTTTGTACCATATAAATAATTAACTGGGACGAAGGGGAAGAACTCAAAAATAATCCCCTAGCCGTGGACGATGAGCCTCACGCAGTCCACCCTGTTGAATGTAATGAAAATCCCACACTTTGGAAGGCACCATAAGGTTAACGCCCATGTTAAGATCCTTCTCTCATGTTACCATCGCGTCTACTTATGGCTAGACCACCGTATCATAGTTGATTCGATGTTGATCCATAGGATCACCAGATTGAGTATGCAAGAACCCAACCCGCAGGACTTCTATCCAGGGAAAGCCATAGATCGCACATTAGCACAAAATATCAAGGATACATACGACGATGTTGAGAATGGGATGCAAGGCTACAAGGTAGCTTCCATCCAGAATGGCGTAGTGAATCTAGCATGCCAATTAATTGAAGGAAATATAGTAAGGAAGAACAGACCCACACAGGTCACAGGGTTTTTCGTTGACCTCGTAGGGAAATGCATGGAAGGCCTACAGATGAACTGGGCGAAGTACCTAGTTAATCAACTAGAATTGGACTGCCGCAAAGCACAGGATCAGGGCTGCGAGTTCCACTTTAGCTGGCTCCTGATCCTCATCGCGTTTACTGGTTGGGAGATTCCAGAAGGTGCGACCTTCCCATACATTGATCTGTTCGATTCGCTGCTGCGAAGTTCACCATGCTTTGTTACTCGAGCAATATGGGAAAATAGTGGCAGTCGAACACAGTATTTCACACATATTATCTTCAACTGAAGAGGGCTATCAAAGCTGAACCTCGCATGACACCAAACACCCTACATCGGTTCTGACTCCTCATGAAGTTCCACACAGATTGAAACTTCATCTATATTACTGCATGAGCAGACGAGCATAAGGAGGAGCTTCATTCATACTACAAGCTCATAGAAGAGGACCTCGAGGAGATAACTAAGGACTGGTCAATAGACCTCCTTATCCCCGCTAACCTTGCAAAGATGTCTGACCCCGAACTTGACAGCTCGGAGGCCGATCACAAAGAACATGACACACTCGGAACCAGCAGAAGGAATAAGACCAAAGAAGTCCAAGACTTAAGCAGTGCATTAGAAACGATTGCTTCAATATCACCTGACCGAGGGGGTGATGATGAAGTAGAAGAGATAAATGGAAAAGAAGATGAGAAAAAGCAAGGCGGAGTAACATCGCATAGAGATGAGGCTGATCCCCTAAATAAGAGGAAGGTTTCTCCAATGAATCCCTCTTCCTGAAATAAATCTAAATCCACCTTGACTAAGATGCAGACTGTGCTCACTGTCGATGACTTTGAATTCATCATCGCAGCTGTAAACGACACCTCACAGGAAATATTGCAAGAAAAAGAATCCAAGTAGGAGGAGATGTATGATAGGATCGAGGTTGAACTCCGAGGGGTACAACAAGCCCTTTAGTCCAATCACACAGTTTCCACTGCGCCCCTGCCATCAAGAGAACCAAAGTTGGGAGAAGAGCTATCCCATCTCCACAGACTAGCTGATGAGACCGAAGCTTGCCTTTGTCGTGCACATGAAGAAACAGAACAAGCCACCCAAGCCTTGAATCAAGTGAAAAAAGTACTCGTAGAACAATGCCAAGTTGCAGAGCAGGAGAAGGTTGCTCTGCAGACAAAGTTTGAAGAAGAGAAAGCACAGATTCATCAAGAAAAATCACAGTTGATCGTAGAGCAACTCGAAGTGAAAGAAGCAGTCAACAGAGAACTTCGCTCTGCGACAGGCTTAGAGCCAAAGGCAGAAGACTGAGTCAAGCATCAAGTAGAGTATCTCGTGGAAGATATCCAGTAGCTACATCAAATAATAGCAGACTTAGATCTATGAACAGTTCCTGACACTTTGCAGGATGTGAGGGATCAAAGAGAAGCAATTGCTCTAAGCACAGTTGAGAGATTAAAGGCCCTTGCCATGGAATGTAAACAACTCAGTGATTGTGCCTAGACTTATGAGTGACTCACTGAGAATCCAAAACTGAAGGCACTGGAGTCAAAACTCCAGGAGGCAAAGCAACAAGAAGAAACAATACAGGCGTAGTTGAAGCCCCTGTTAGTTGTAAAAAGGATGAAGCGATCCCAAGAGAAGCGCACTGCTCAACAACAAGTCCACACCATTCAGAGGAGAGTTATGAAAGTGACTTAGAGGCTCCAACCTATATAGTATGAGGCTTGCCAACTGTTCTTAGAGATTAAAGGTCGATGAGAAGAACTGGAGCAAGTCGTCACTGTGGTTGAACAATGCCTAGAGGGACCTGTCAATGAAGCAGTCATCCAAGAGTTTGCTGAACAAGAGGCCATAGCACAACAATGAGTTGAAGCAACTCAAGCCAAGCTCGAGGTTTTTGAAACAATGCTACCCAGATCAGAGTGACTCGGGACCAGTCACAGGTGAGTGTTGGAGGCCTGTTGGCCCTTGACCAAGTTTTGAGGATTCTTGGTCATGTTTGACCTATTTTTGGGAATTCGACAGGCTGTCGAAGGAAAAGCGCAAGATGAAGCGGAGATCGTGGGATCTCGACCCCTTTTTATGGATTTTTGGGTTTTGGGATTATGTAACGGGCATGGGGATGTCGACCCATGGGTTTTACCCATGCTTAGGCCCACTTTTTTAATGTATAAATAGATGTCTAGGCGATGTAAGGAAGGGGGCATCTATGTGATGAATGGATAAGTGTGAATAACTAGTCAGTCGTAAGTTGTGTTGAGCACAAGTAGTAGTTGTAATTTCTTTGTGCATGTTGTGTGAGACTTGCAAGGCTGAGTGCAAATGACTATAAGAGAATGTATGTAGGCTTTGTGTTGTAACCTAGCTTGGGGAAGGAGGATCTAGTGAAGAGTGCGCAGATCTCTTGTCCTCTGCGAAGTCAATCTTGAGGCTCTGTGCATGTAAGAATATTGAAAGAAGCTAATAAAGAAGATGAAGAGTTGGTGGACATAGCCCCAAGGTGGGGGTGAACCACATATATCCTATGTTGTGAATGCTTTGTGCTTTATGGTTTCTCTCTTGTTTATATGATTAAATTCTTAGTGCGTCATTAAATGATAGATGAATCTAATATGATATCTTAGTGCTGAATAATGTGAATGAATGCTATATCTGATCTATGTTAGTATGCTTAGTTCTTGACTCTATGAAATCTATGGGAATGTTGCACTGATTTATTATTAGGGTTTAACTGCGCTGTAAACTAAGAATAGATATTGATGAAATATAACTGCTAAGTTCTTTGTTAGGGTGTTACACTCATAGATCCATGTCCCAGCTAAGGTTGCAGACATCTAAGTCCTGTAACCACCCCTGCCTCTACCTCAGGTGAGACTTCATCTTCTTCGCAGGTGTTGTCGAAAGGGCTAGTAGTTAGGGTTTTGTTGGTGTGATGTTGTAGCATTGAAACTCGGGTCTGCCCTTGTGCCAACATTATATCTCACAATAGTTCAGAGGTTCGACATTCCAGGAGAAACGAGTCCTTATGCTGCCAGGAAGAAAATCTCCCGAAGTCCCGAACTCTCGAGTAAATCTGAACCGTTCATGTTTGGGGACACATGTCTGCAGAATAGAAAGTATTGGAAAGTTCAACATTTGGTAGCTTTGTAGTGTTATGTTGAGAAGTGTCTTGAAGCCCTAAGTCCCGAAGCTCTGGAGAGCACCTGTTTGGGAGTTCAGAGATTCAACGTTCGATATTTTTTGAGAGTGTTGTGGGAGAAACCTCCGAAGACCAAAGTTTTGAAGCTTCGAAGCAACGAAGTAACGAAACTACAAAGAGAGATGGTTTGTGATTTCCCCAGTTCAGTGTTCAGGTGTTTTAAAGTGTGTTGATGATAAATCCTTCGAAGTCCAGAGTCCCGAAGTCCCAGAGCACCGGGGTGACGTGGACCCACTTTGTGTGTGCCACATGTCATCTTGTTTCATATTTTTCATAGACATTTTGTACCAATTGGAACTTGACATGTGTCACCCATCGATTGGGCCACGTGTCATCTCCATATTTTTTACATGTAGCACCCCTGATGCACAATTGCTAAGGAGACTCCCCAAGTTCAAAAATTTTGCGGGGAAATTGGAGTATGTTGTTGCAAGAACCTCTGAAGTTCGAAGATCCGGAGCACAAAAGCGATGATGCTTTGAAAATCCTCTCTAGGATTTCACCAGTTCGATGTTCGAGAGAATTAAGGTGTGAGGTAATAAGAACCTCCGAAGCTTGAAGTAGCGGAGCGCCAGTCTAGAAGTTTTCCAGTTTGGTGTATGGGAGAAGTGTGGTGTTATGTTAGCAAATATTCCAAATATTTGAAGCACCGGAGCCCCTAAGCTTCGAAGAAGTACCGTTCAAGAGTTTGCCAATTCAACATTGGGGGAATTGGGATGTGTTGAAGTAGAAACCTATGAAACTCGAGGTTCCAGAGCCTCAAAGTCCTGAAGTTTTGGATAAGCACTTTCTAGCTAAGTGATTAGTCATAGCCCGTGGTCATATGATTTTTTAGCCAAATTAAAGGGGGCTAGTGCTCAAATTTTTGATTTTAAAGACATAAAGGGGCTTTGAGAAGGAGCTCATGGGTTTATGATTTGTACGGATATACACTTGAGGGAAATCATAGGAGCCTGTGAACCTTAAGAGAAGATTGAACAAAATATCCAAGAGCTAATTCGACTTCCGAAGAAGATCACCTGTACATGGATTTCCCTCACATAAAGGACAATCTTCAAATGACCATAACTTTATTCTCAAGACTCATATTTGAGCATGGAAGCATGCGTTGGAAATATCTTGGACAGTAGAATATACTTATTCACTCAAACAATTGATCTGGATAGTCAATTCTCAGGAAAATCAGAAGAAAGAATTCTGATGCATTATGGAACCCATAATGATTGAGACAGGGGGGGAAATACCAAGAAAACCACCTATTAAATGTTGGGGTCATGGGGGAGATAATATGTTTATAGATTGTCCTCACCAGGGTGAAAACAGTGAGGGTTATTCACAATGTACAACAAACTGAAACAATGGAGGACATGGGCATAAGTGTACCTAGGATCTATGCAACCCTAGACAACAAGCAAGTTGAGTTTCAATCACATATGATTGAAGTGGAAGGTAAGCTCAAAAACCAAACCATTTCTATTTTAATTGATTCAAGGGTTAGTAAAAGTTATATAGATCCTAAGATGGTGGAAATATTGCAATTTCCAAGAAGCAAGCATGAAAAATCTTGGTTGGTGCAGCTGGCTACAGGAGCTAAAATAAAAATTAATGAGATGGTTAAGGCATGTCCGATGGACATGAGTGGATTGAGCACCAAGGCAGACTTGAACATCCTACCTTTAGGTTCCTATGACTGTCTAATTGGTATGGATTGGTAGGACCAACACCATTCTATCCTAGACTGTCATAATAAGGCATTTACTTGCCTGGATGAAGAAGGGAACCTAAGGACAATACATGGAATTCCCAAAGAAGTAACTGTCAGAGAAATTTCAGCATTGTAGCTGAAGAAATGTTACAGAAAAGGATGTCAAATATTTGCAGCTCACATGGAAGAAAACACCTAAGGATAAGGTGTCAAATATTGAAGATTATGCAATCCTAAAGGAGTTTGATGATGTATTTAAAGAAATTCCACGATTACCTCCTAAAAGAGATATTGATTTCTCCATCAATCTGATGTCTGGAGCAGCCCCGGTGTATATGATGCATTTTCTACATTTAAAACTTTGCCAAATAATTAATTAATGCAAATTTTAAGTTGATATAATAACATTTTTAATAATTTTATTATTAAAATTATTTTGGTATATAATAATTTTCTTAACAATTCTAACATTAATATTATCATGCTTAGGATCATTGTAGAGGATTGTGGTAACAATAAATTCAATCTCTTTTTTTGTTTGGTTAAATTTTGGAAAGATTTTGGCACTGTGCTTATGATCAACCTTTGGAATAGGTTAGAATAGGTAAAAGTTCCCTTCGGCCTATGAGTTGTTGCGGTGAGCTTGTTTGAGAACATTCTCCCCAAGTTTATGAGCATTGATGGCTGGTCAGAAGAAATTAAAAACAATATAGGAGTCAAGCAAGGTTGTCTCCTATCCCCTACCCTTTTTTGCATTTACATTCACAAGTTAGAAGATTGATTGGAAGCCGCAGGTTGTGTTGGACCAACTCTTGCTAGTATAGTAATCATAATTCTTCTCTATGTCGGTCAAATCACTCTTATGGAAAATAATACCTATGACCTTATTAAGCAATGTAGAATCCTCAAGGACTTCTTCTCTAGTTCAGGCATCACTATGAAAACAAACAAAACTAAGGTTGTGATCATTAAATCCAACAAGATCACCTCGATAATTTTGTATATGAAAATAATATCTTGGAGGAAGTGTCTTTGTATAAGTATCTTGGAAATTATATTCAATAGAAGCTCAATTGGAACTATAACATTGAGAACATGATAAATGGATGGTGGGAAGCTTATTATGAGATTGAAAATAATTGTAAATTAACAGACCTTTGGCTATGGGATAAGGGAAATATTCTGTTTGAGACTCTTGTCACTACTATTATCTTAAATGGATATGAAGTTTTGGGATGCAGTATTTCTCGAGAATCCTAAAGAAATATGGAGCGGATCCAAAATAATTTTTAAACTTATAATCTCAAAATTAAGGGCAATACACCCTATCATATCCTCCTCATCTAAGAGATCCTTTCCCTCATTGAGAGCATAGGTACGATTAGGTACTTAATGTACACAAACAAGATAAACAACATGGATAAAAAGAGGTTTCCCAAAGCGTTTCAGACTCTATCCAAAATCACCAATGGCTCAAGCGGGGATGACATAATGATGCCAAGTCTTGGCTAAATTACTAGGCAGTAAAAAAAGAAGTTATTGTCCACAATATCGACGATATTAAAAATAGTGTACAAGCTAAATTTAAGGAGAATATATGGCGTGATAAATAATTAGCGGAAGTGATAAACTTTGCTAAATGATTAAATAAATGAGGAAGTGTCTTTGTACAAGTATCTTGGAAATTATATTCATTAGAAGCTCAATTGAAACTATAGCATTGAGAAAATGATAAATGGAGGGTGGAAAGCTTATTATGGGATTGCAAATAATTGTAAATTAACAAACCTTTGGCTATGGGATAAGGAGAATATTCTCTTTGAGACTCTTGTCACTACTGTTATCTTATATGGATATGAAGTTTTGGGATGCAATATTTCTCGAGAATCCTGAAGAAATATGGAGCGGATCCAAAATAATTTTATAACTTATAATCTCAAAATTAAGGGCAATACACCCTATCATATCCTCCTCATCTAAGAGATCCTTTCCCTCATTGAGAGCATAGCTACGATTAGGTACTTAATGTACACAAACAAGATAAACAACATGGATAAAAAGAGGTTCCCCAAAGCACTTCAGATTCTATCCAAAATCACCAATGGCTTAAGCGAGGATGACATAATGATGCCAAGTCTTGGCTAAATTACCAGACAATAAAAGAAGAAGTTATTGTCCACAATATCGATGATATTACAAATAGTGTACAAGCTAAATTTAAGGAGAATATATGGTGTGATAAATAATTAGAGGATATAAAATTAAGATATTATAAGGAGGTGGTTAACCCTAAGATCAAAAGTATCTCTATGTTTTGACTAGCATAAAGAAGAGAATCAATATTGCTAAAATAATAACTAATTCTCATGAGCTGCATAGTGAAATTGGGCTTTGGACTATCTACAAAACACCAAGTCAAGCAAGAATATGTCACCTTACTTATACCAAGAGGGTTGACGATGAAAAATGCTTTCTCCTAGAATGCCGTGCATATACCCAAATTATATATCCCAATTTCGAAATATTTGTCACAATATTGACCTTCCTAACCTTGTAAGTCATCAAAACTTTAGTGATCTTGAAACACTTATCTCAATGCTTTTCAAACATGGAAATAACATTTTAAAAAAATACAAGTAATCTCTTTCTTTTCTTAAGATAGAATAAACCAATTTTGATATCTGTAAACATTAATTATCATCATCATCAACATCAATAAAATTATTTTGATATCATATATTATTATTTTAGTATCATGTATTATAAGTTATTTAATACATTTAAAACTTTGCTAAATAATTAAATAAATTTAAAATGTAATTTTCCAACATAATATAAAATATTTTTAACAATTAAACAACAGTGTAATAAAATTGTTTTCATATATTATAAATTGAATTTTACTTCTAAATTTTGTTTGTATAATAAAATATTTTCATATATTATAAGTTGTATTTCACTTCTAAATTTTGTTTATATAATAATTTTTTTAATATAGTATAAGTTTTATTTCACTTATATATTTTGTTTATGTAATAAAATTATATTTAGGTGTAATGTATGGTGAGTTGTCTTTAATTTAAAATTTAAAATA
This sequence comes from Picea glauca, assembly GCA_000966675.3. Lineage (NCBI taxonomy): Eukaryota > Viridiplantae > Streptophyta > Pinopsida > Pinales > Pinaceae > Picea > Picea glauca. Next base: position 124,108 of record JZKD02S0577144.1, read on the forward strand.
TTTATTATTATTGGTGAATTGTTTTTAATTTAAAGTATTTATTATTATTCATATAATTATAATCTATATATTATTATAATTATGCTGTTCTAAAATGTGAAATATTATTTTATTAATTATATATATTATAATTATGCTATTCTAAAATGTCAAATACTATTTTATTAATTTAATATTTATCTAATGTTATAAATTATTTTTTCGACTTTTTATATAATATAACATATAATTAACTATTTTATCGTTTATATAATGTTACAGGCTATCTCATCTTAGCCCTATGTTATAAATTGTATTTTTATATTATTATATATCAAATGTTCCGGCCATCTCCCGGTGGTCTATTGGGCTGTTCACAGTTGTGGAAATTTAAAAATGGAGAAATTTGAATATCAATATTTAAAAATGTACAAAATTAACATAGTTTAATTTTAAGTATATAACTAAAGAGATTTGAATCCAGCTAAAACAATATCAACATTAAACTTTAACGAAAAGTTAAATTACCAATAAACCATTTTATTTATTTAAATTATATAATTAAACTCTATATTAAACCCAACTTCTCTGCATTTACCGATTGCAACTTGCATGCGATTGTAAATAAAATAGATCGCCCATATCACCCAATCGATATTTTTAATTCTTCATTTGATGATACATATTTATTTTTTAAATTATACTTTTAACAGACTTTTGAATTCCGTAAAAGGAGTTAAAATAATCAATTACAGAGTTTCTGTTGCTGTATTCTGGTAAAAATTGGCTGAGTGTGTCGCGTGCTCGAAGATAAGATGAGTGTAGATCTATATCCAGTCAATAGAAGGGTTGCGCCACAAATAGACTATCCCGCAAAGAAGTGTAGATCTATATCCAGTCAATAGAAGGGTTGCGCAAACCCTGAAGATTGTCCAGATCTGTGCCACGTTGTTAAACCGTCTGCTCTGCTCCACTGTACCAGTCGGATCTGTGCCACGTGGAGATAGAAGGTGTATATCTGTACCATTTTCTTTGTATGGTCTCCCAACCCATTCGTTGTAAGCCGTAGATCTGGGTCAGATTGAACAGTCCGAAAAGAACCATCTGGCATCGATCAGATAGTCAAATCCGATGTGCATAAAGGAGCCACGTGGCAGAGATCGGATGGCCAGATCTGACGCGTCTAACAAACCCACATGGAAGTGATTGGACGGCCAGTTCCGACACGCTTAACAAACCCACATGGCAACGATTGGATGGTCAGATCCGACGCACTTAATTAAACCACGTGCTAGAGATCGGATGGTCAGATCGCACAGTCCACAAGGAGCCATGTGGCGGCAATCAGATGGCCAGATCTGATGTGTAGAAAAAAGCCACGTGGCAGAGATTGGAGGGCCAGATCGAATGGTTGGAAAGGATCCACGTGGCAGCAATCAGATGGTCTGATCGAACAGTCAAACAAAATCCACGTGGCATCGGTTTGACGGTCAGATCTGACAGCTAGAAAGATGCCATGTGGCATAAATTTGACGGTTAGATCGGACGATTACGAAGGAGTGACGTGGCACAAATATAACGGCTAGATCCAACGGTCCCTGAGAGCTCAGATCTGCGGTCTAGAAACAGTGCCACGTGTCGAGAGTAGGACAACCTGATTCACTGACCGTACGACGAAAATAGTACGGATCCTACAGTCTACAAGAGACACGTGGACAAATCTGAGGTTTCGTAGACACTTTGGGAAGCTCCACGGTGGCTGGGAAAATGATTGACTGTGAGACGGAGGGCCGAATGCGAACCAGGCTGCTGGAGGATGATGTCTTCGACGATCCGCGCTTCCTGTAAATGATGCCTCAACTACTACGGCGAGAGGATGCCTCGGCTCCCTCGACGAGTCAGAAATTAACGAAATTAAAATTCTACCGTGTTTTGTTGCTGGGCCAGGCATCACCTCAACATTTCCGGTTACATGGGGAGAAATATTACGCCCGATTACAGGTAAGCAACTTTTGTAGTTAAAATTTTGAAGGTTGAAAATGTTATAGGCGGCTCTGAACCGTTGAAGTTGAAAGACTTTTTGTTATGTTTTATAAATATATTTAAAGTGTGCTCATAATCAATATAAATGGTTGAAGATAAATATAGAACAAATTCTGTTTGTAAAATGTAATATATATATATATATATATATATATATATATTAATTAGATGGTTATTGATATTTATATTTTGATTAGATGGTTATTTATATTTGATTAAATGCTAAAATGACATAAAGGAAAGGTATCCAACATTTTGGTGTGAATAACATGACAGAAATGTATCAACGCGAAAGCAACAAGTATTTAACACTTGCTATGGGAACTAACTTAGAATCTACTATGTGAATTAATTTAGAATCTACTACGTGTTCCCTGCCATGTGGCAAAGGATTTAAATAGTCTTTTCATTAACAACTATGGAATTACTTGAAGAATACAATTTATTTATTTATTTTATTTTGAAATTGAAAATATGAATTTTAATATCACAATGTCAAAACATAAGACAAATGACAAACTTTTTGGTCTAACACATGAAATAATACACACTGAAAGATCAATTGTATATTATATATTTGACAATGACATAGACAATAAAATAACAACATTTCACATAAATAGATGGGAAAATATAATAGTTAAAGGAAGCATTACATTTTTAAATTGGAAATGATAAAAGAACAACTCTTCACCAGAAATAGATGGGAAAATATAATAGTTAAAGGAAGCATTACATTTATTAAATTGGAAACGATCAAGTTTTTCTACTTTAAGAAGATCTTCCAATTAGAGTTTTTCCACTTTAAGAAGATCTTCCAATTAGGTGGATATATGGTTTGCTAGTAAGCAAGTTGGCGACTAGAAATCTATATCTATGTGAATGGAGTTGGAAGGATGACAACTCATTCAAACTTATAGGACTATGGATTGTGAAATTTTCCATTAGTGAAAGGAGAGAGTAAAGACCTTTAGAGGAAAGAGTCATTTAAGAATTATTCTTTTAAAAGGTAACACCAACAAAGCCTTGTTCACTATGGACCATGTTAAATATTTTATAAGAAATTTTGAGTAAAATCTCATCCTATGGTTGTAATAGATGGATCAATATTGTACATCTCTAGTTAGAACCTTTAATTTGGAATTATTTTGAGATAAAATTATATTCAACATATTAGGAGTATGGTATAGTGTATAATCTTACACCAAACTGGAAGAGAACATCTAAGTAAGCTAGCAGATGGATCTTCATCAATGGAGTGATTGGGATCTTGTGGTGAGCATACTTTGGTTGTCAATTCATTCCTGAGGCATGAATAGTTTAATGAATTCATTTACGAATCTATTCTACATCGACCCAATAATTTTCCTTGTATCCTTGATCTAGGAGATAATAGGAAATGAAGAAAAATCCATTCAATTATATGTCAAGAATTCCATCTTCATGATTGTGTAGTCTTCTAGCATAAAAATCTGTGCTACTACACCAAGAAAATTGAAATTTGTGATCTAGACTAATAGTTCATTATGCATGTAATGATCATTGTTATTGATGAGAACAAGCATAACTTTACACTTATGTTGATAAATCAAACTTCCTTTGATACTAGTGTAGTCAACTTACTTCAAGAAGGGTTGTTCATTGATAATCAATTTATTATATGACTTAATAATGCTCTACTTGAGTTATTTATGAATGATTGTCAATAATTTAATTACATTGCACTATTGAATCAATAACAACAAATCATGCAACTAAATTTTTTGAGGTTCATGTAAACACACATGTCACATACAAACTAAAAGTTATTGCATTAATAAAAAAATTGCAAGTAATATAAAATATAGTACAACACAAAACTATAATGTTTCACAACGCTCACACAACAATACTTCTAGCCATTCTCACAATTACACTTGCAACATTGATGGCCACACTTGTTTGTCTAATGAACTTATTGTCTCCATAGAAAATATGTAGGTGTTATGATCTATCAAAACACACTGCAACATAATCAAAACACTAACCAACTAGGAAACTCTACTAAGGGATTGCACTTTTACATTTATAGAATTGGTTTGGTTTCTTGGAAAATTATTTGACCTAGTTTGATTTGTAAATTGTCATGGATATTCCACTGAAATAGTTCATCGGAATAGATCTTATAATGTTCTACAATTTTTTTTTCATGCAATATTCTGTTGAAGATTGTAGATTTAGTATTTCTAACTTTATCACAAATATTATTGAAATAAGTTGCAAACCTAAAATGAAAGAGATAAGAAATGACACACCATCCACACAATGAACATAAGATCTCCCTTGGAAAAATATTATACGGGAAAACCCAACCAGAAGGTGAGGCCCATGCTCTGCTCCTTTCTTCTCCATTGTGAAATGAAAGTACAAATAATGGGGCACACATTATGGATATGCCATGGACACTATGACCAATATGGTTGTTATAGGATATCCTTCTCCCTTTGATCTCCCTCATTATCCCACTCCTAGTTCTATGATCTCATATGGAACAATACTCAATACAATAAGAATGTAACACCTACCTTTCCTAGTGACCCACTGTTTAACATAGCCTGATAGTCATATAGGGTTAGGGTTAGGGTTTTGCACATGCCTCAACCCCTAATTATTATTAGGGTTTTGGATCCTATAGACTAATATTGAAATACCACATGTGATTCGCTCCACATGTATGAATAATGGAAGTTGATGTGGCATCCATTCAATATCATGGTGATCAATGAGATAGGTCAACTTGCAGGAGGCATAACTTCCACATATGAACTCCTATTGAGGTGATTTTCATGTCATTGGAAATATATCGAAGCTTGAAATAGTGTCAAGAGGTTGGACTTATGATTTCAAAGTTATGACCCCAAAAATAATCATCTAATGCATGAAACAGGATTTGAAAGGTTCTAGACCCCAAGTCTTCAAAGTGAGACATGCCCCTGAAACAAGACCTACAAGTCAACAACTGCAATTTTTCCACCCCAAAATTACCAAAATAGATGAAAACATATATGATGATCCAATCCATATCAATCACTTTTATCTAACATAGGGTATGCTATGTCTGGTTTACTTCTATCAAGTTTGACTCGATCTAGTTCCTTAAGATGCTTTGCTTTCTCAACAATTTTTTTCTTAGTCAACAATATACCCTATCATCACCTATCAAAATTGTGGCTACACTTTTTTGTTCCTACATAAATCCTCTCCATAAATTTATACTCCAATAAATGTCCACAATTTTCTCTAGAGTCTTACAAAACTACAACTTTATTTACTCCTCTTCCTACAATTCTCTCATGTAGTAAAAAATAATTGCAATATGTTTGCAATTATTTAAGGTTGTTGGAAAATATTAAGAATCAATTTGTTTCTAGGGAATATATAGAGCAAGAAACTACAAAACATTTCCAAAAGAACATCTATATCATCATCACATATGCACCTTCTTTTCTACAATTTTAGGCAACTAAGAAATCCTTTAATAGTGATGAGAAAGGAGGCAATGTTCAATAGTTTCACAAGATTGTTGGACCCATTTAAGGCACCGATTTGCCATTATGGCATGTTTGGAAAAAATATACTTCAAAATGTTGCAAAAAGATTGTAAATGGTTTTAATTAAGACTATGTAAGGTTCAGAAGAATTTTACTGCTTCTGGAAGACTCAACCAAGAAAGCTCTTCCACAACTAAGAGTGAACCTAAGGATAATATTTTCAATGTTACAAGTTCTGAGAACAAGATGATGAACTTTTTATTTGATGTTATGAAGATGATGACAACCATTTTTTTAAACAAACATAAACCTTCCAACAAAAAAATCAAGCTATGCAAAACAAGATACTCCATTTGGAAAGGCAATCCAATCAAAATATATTTCAACCTAGAGGATGAGGTGGTTGGGATAGAACAAGCTCAACATGATCAAGAACAAAAGGTTCCCAACCCCTTATAGGAAAACAATGTGGTAGAAGAAGAGCCTTTTCCATGGTGTAAACCTTGTGATTTGATACATAAACAATACACTTGTTTGGTTGCTAAGGAAGATATTAGATTAGCAAGTAAGAGTTACAATGATGGGCCAAGAAACTCTATTGTCACATACCCACTACTCAAAATCAAAATTTTGCTCAACAATCAAAATCCCTGAAGTCCTACGGGGCTTAGCACAGGCTAGCTCTTTCCTTTTTCCACCTCCATGTGATTATAGTTCACAATTATGAGTCGAGTCAGCATGGCATCTTTTCTCACTTCGTGACTCAGTGCTACCAGAATGTCGAGTCTCTCAACATTGCAAACCTTGAAGCTTGAAACAATGAAACGTCGAACCCCGACGGGGCTATCGAGGGGCAAGTTTCTCTCTTGGGGACTTGTCTACATGACCCTGTACTATACCCACGCACTTAAGCCAACCAAGAGCTTAACGAATTTTCACGATTTGGGGAATCGCGATACACGACTCCTACATTTCCCTATTCAAATCCATGAAGCTTCCAAGGTCTCCAAAGTTTCCCTCCCAAGGGAGATCGACCTTCCGCACATGACCGTGTATTTCCCAGAGTCAAATTTGGGTTTCGGAGTTTCTTCTTTTCTTATGCTGAGAGTTCTTGACCTCTCAATCTCCTGAACTCCGATGAGACAACTCCCCATCTTTGGCCCTTAGCCCCTTCTAGCTAGATTCTTGGTCCATGTGACCACTATCCTCGTGACCACAGCCCTATCTCCTATCGGGGTTTCGGACATCGCAATGCCGAACCACAAGGACACCTTGTCCACGGGATTCTCGATATATCGACCCCCGATTGTGCGACTTGATGTCAGCTAGGCCCCACAACAACAGAGCTTTCTCCCCCTGGTCGGGGTTTCAGACTTCGCGATTCCAAGTTGCAAGGACTTCTTATCCATGGGATTCCCGATATCCCGACTTGCGATTTCCCAATTGACGATTCTCCTTTCGGGACTTTTCTTGGAGGCCCCGATCACTGCCACGCGTCCCCTCAAGATGGACGTTCCTGATCACCTCTCATGGTTTCATGACTTCGAATGCTCTGGAAGTCTTGTCCTCAGGACTTGCGAAACGTCGATATCCGATGCACCGATTTGTCCTTCTATCGAGACTTCCCCCGATAGTCTGGATCTCTGCCACGTATCCCCAACTGATGGACGACCCTGATCCAATCTCGCTGTTTCAAGACTTGAAGTGTCCCGACTTCCTCAACCTCGAGAACTCCGATATTCCAAGTGTCGATATCCTGATGTGACGTCAGCTAGGCCCACAACACAGATCTCTCGCCCTTTCGCCACTTGTGAAGTCGAAAGACTTCCTCTTCCAACCTCCGATGCCCGAGTCCCAGATGTGGGTAGTCTCGTGACACGCGTCCGCTCCCAAACGAACGATCCAGATCAAATATCGTTGATTCAGGGTTCCTAGTGTCGAGTGACTCTCCTCACATCCTCGATATCCCTGATATCCACTCTGATACCACTTTGTCAACTCAAATCCCCGGTATCCGAAATACCGATGGACTCTCGATCTCCACCATGTGTCCTTCATGGATGGACGGTCTAGATCTATATCGGGATTTTTACCAAGGAGTGTCCCGATATTTTGTCATCAGGACTCTCGAAACCCCGAACTCTGAATCCCCGATACCGACTCCTCTCTCGTGACTTTCGCCCTTGTTCACGAGGGCTTAACCCTCGTGCACCTCCTAACGGATCCAACAACTATCGGACTCTCTAGCTAAGATCCAACAACTCAGATCAGTCCCATGCCATGTACTCTCTCACTGCTCTCTGGATGGAAAAAGAAACCAACGGTCCAGATACTCCCACAGACCTTGGGAATATATGGTCCCGATTTTCCTTGCTATTCACGAAGGTAGAGGAAAAAGGGGCAAGGTATGTAACGCCCTTATTTCTTTCGTCAATCTAACGGTCATGAACGACCCAGGAATATTCCGACGGGGTCTCGTCCGTCGATTGATACTTATCCCTATGTTGTTACTTCAGGATTTTAAGAGGGTCATTCCTCCTCGTACAAGGTTGTTAGGGCTTGCACATTCAAGTCCTTTTTCCAGGTTGTTGGTAAACCTTTCCTAGGAGGGAATCTCTGTGAAGAGATCTATTCCAGGGCACTCCTGGAGACAGATAAGGGGAAGCAAATTCCCGAGAACAAACTGGAATTCTGACTTGGTTCAACTTATGCATAATTAAATTCATTTATCAATCATAAGCCAATTCATTCATTTTATTTTATAAGCATATATCTACCCCTTTCTTATCAAAACACTGCACAAACATTCTTATACTGTAATCGTTCACAATTTCACAGTTTATGAGCATATATGTCAGCATATGAATTTCAAGATGCAATATGTAAAATACTTATCAGAAATAACACCAGAAGTGAGTGCAACTGCTGAGAGGGGTGC
>JZKD02S0577144.1:135147-151699 GCA_000966675.3 Picea glauca
TTTGAAATATTTCTTCACACTGCTGTGTCCACAGGAATTTTGTCCCCTTCTTCTGGAGGGCAGTGATTGGACAACCAATCTTGGAGAATCCTTTTATAAATCTCCTATAGTATCCCGCCAAGCCCATAAAGGATCTGATGTCTAAGACATGCTTTGGGGTAGGCCATTCCATGATAGACCTGATCTTGTCAGGATCTACTGCTACCCATTCCTCAGACAGAACATGTCCCAAGTAATGTATTTGCTTATGAAAGAAGTCACATTTTCTGAGTTTAGCATAGAGCTGATGCTCTCTTAGCACTTGCAACACAAGTCTAAGGTGCTCTTCATGTTCTTCTCTATTCTTAGAGTAGATTAATATGTCATCAATGAAAACTAGTACAAATTTATCTAAAAATTTATTGAGTACATTGTTCATTAAGCACATGAAAGTGGTAGGGGCATTGGTTAACCCAAATGGCACTACCACAAACTCATAATGACCATACCGTGTCCGGAAAGTGGTTTTATGGATGTCTTCACCCTTAATTTGGACTTGATGGTATCTCGACCTCAAGTCAATCTTTGAGAAAATAGATGCACCCCCCAACTGATCGAATAGATCATCGATCCTGGGCAAGGGGTACTTGTTCTTTATGGTTACTTTATTGAACTGTCTATAATCTATACACAGTCTAAGGGTGCCATCCTTCTTTTTCACAAATAGGACTGGTTCTCCCCATGGGGACACGTTGGGTCAAACATAAACCTTATCCATCATTTCTTTCAATTGTAATTTGAGTTCAACTAATTCAGGTGTGCTCATCCGGTAGGGTGTCCTGGACACCGGCACCGCTCCTGGTGCAAGTTCTATCGAGAAGTCAATGTCTCTTCTCGGAGGTAGACCCGGTACCTCTTCCAGAAACACATCTCTATATTCTCTCAGGATAGGGTGATCATTAGGGCTGGGTTTAGCGCCTTCGATTGTTTTTATCACTTGTATTGCATATAGGGGACATCCCTTTCGGCAATACTTTCTTATTTGCAGGGCTGATATTTGTCTCACCGAGACCGGTTTTTGGATCCCTTGGAAGGTTATCCTTTTTCCTTCTTTGCTCACACATTCTAAGGTTTTATGGTAACAGTCCAATTTGTCTTTATGGGTGGCCAGCCAGTCCATACCAATCAACATATCGTATGATCCCAAGGGTAATACATTAAGGGTTGCTTGGGTGGGGAATTCGCCCAACCTTAGTTGGAAGGCTAGTATGACCTCTACAACCTTTATTTTGGTGCCAGTGTTTAACTATACCAACCATGGCTTAGTTTTCCTATGTGGCTGTAGTTTACACTTATCAAAATCTCTAGGGGCTATATAACTCAAATTTGAACCAGGGTCAATCAACACAGACACTGGATGGTTGAAAATCATACCTTCTATTTCCACCACTGAAGCTTGGTGGTCAACTTGGTTATTATCCAAGGCTGCATAAATCTGTGGCACACTCCTTGCCACATCATTGACTGTGGTAGCTTCCTGAATGTTATAGACTTTCCGATTGTTCTTTTGTCGGTGTGGACAGTCTCTCAGGAGATGCTCTTCTTCGCAACCCCAACATTTTATAGGTTCTCTCTTTGGGTTATTAGTCTTCACTGGTATAGGTCCAGAAGTTTTATTTCCGTCCATCGAGGGAAAGTTCTGCTGGAGTACACTCCGAGCTGGAAAGTTCATTCTGGGGTTCTCTTTGTATTTTTTAAATCCTGAGGATTTGCTCCCCTTTTTTTGAAGTCTCGAACCACTCTTCTGTTTCCAGTCTCCACGAGACTCTGCCCGATGTCCATATTGTTCATGACAATATGTTTCCTTTCGTATAGTGTATTCTAAGGTCTTTGGCTCATCAAATTCAATTCGGTTCTAGTATTCCTTGGGTAACCCACTGATGAAGCGTTGCACCTTCACCTTCTCTGCTTTGATGTAGGGTACATATATCAATAAGTCGAGGAATTTGTTGACATATTCCTCTATAGTGAGTTGTCCCAGTTTGAGTTCATAAAACTCTTTAGCCTTCTCGTCGAAATACTTTTCTGACAAATACTTCTTTCGAAAGTATTTTTCAAACTGTTTCCAAGACAGGTCCTCCTCGCGGACCCCTTTCATATTCTTAAGGTCTTTCCACTAGATGGAAGCCTTTCCGTTCAGATTGAAAGTGGCCACTCGGGCCTTCAAATTCTTTGAAAAATCATGGACTTTGAAATATTTCTTCAGTCCAAGTAGCTAGGCCTTGGCTTCCTCTCCCTTCTTTATCTCACCGTAGAAGGAGGGAGGTTTGGCCTTTCTAAATTCCTCAAATTTATGACTCTTGGAAGTATTTTGCTTCTTCTATTTTCTGCGAGAATAGGAACTGGTTTTGCTACTGGAAGAGCCTTCTGAATCACCAGCTTCCTTCTCAGTGGAATCATCTGGCACTGGTCCTTTATCTCTGGGGTGGACCTTTCTTGATGTGCTTCTCTCAGTATGGCCACTGACACGACCATGATTCTGCATCTCAGGTTCATGCTGCATTTATCGTTGTAGGTCAGATAAGCTCTGTAGTAGAACTGCATTAATTTTGGTTTGCTTTTCTTATTCTTTCATCATCCTTTCATTATCGACCTTGCAGCTTTGCAATTCAACCATGAGACTCCTCACGGTCTCGGCTAGGTCTAGAGAGGTTCCTATTGCTCTTCTTTCATCAGACTCTTTGTCTCTGTTGTGGGAGCCTTCTCCCACCTCTTGGTGAGTAACCATACTTTGCGTCTATAGATTCCCATGGTTGATCGTCCGCTTGAGTGAAAAGACAAACGCTAGTTATTAGTCAAGAGTTGAACACATTTTTATAATTTGTGTAAATTTAAAACTCTTTCACATGCATACACAGTTGGGTTCTCGTTTCCAAGTTTTAATCCTGGATAAAAGAGTTACGTTAGGGGGTTACTCTTCATAGGAGTACTTCGAACAAAGCTTATACGTAACTCGTGCATGAGCCCAATCAGGCCGAGTGTTGTAACCATGCTCTGATACCACTTTGTCACATATCCACTACTCAAAATCAAAATTTTGCTCAACAATCAAAATCCCCGAAGTCCTACGGGGCTTAGCACAGGCTAGCTCTTTCCCTTTTCCACCTCCATGTGATTATAGTTCACAATTATGAGCCGAATCAACATGACTTCTTTTCGCACTTTGCGACTCAGTGCTTCCAGAATGTCGAGTCTCTCGACATTGCAAACCCCGAAGCTTGAAACAATGAAACGCCGAACCCCGACGGGGCTATCGAGGGGCAAGTTTCTCTCTTGGGGACTTGTCTACGTGACCCTGTACTGTACCCACGTGCTTAAGCCAACCAAGATCTTAACGGATTTTCGCGATTTGGGGAATCACGATACACAACTCCTACATTTCCCCATTCAAATCCCTAAAGCTTCCAAGGTCTCCAAAGTTTCCCTCCCAAGGGAGAGCGACCTTCCGCACATGACCGTGTATTTCCCAGAGTCAAATTTGGGTTTCGGAATTTCTTCTTTTCTGATGCCGAGAGTTCTTGACCTCTCTATCTCCTAAAATCCAATGAGCCAACCCCCCGTATTTGGCCCTTAGTCCCTTCTGGCTAGATTCTTGGTCCACGTGACCACTATTCTCATGACCACAGCCCTATCTCCTATCGAGGTTTTGGACATCGCAATGCTGAACCATAAGGACACCTTTTCCATGGGATTCTTGATATCTTGATCCTCGATTGTCCGACCTGACGTCAGCTAGGCCCCACAACAACGGAGATTTCTCCCCCTGGTCGAGGTTTTAGACTTCGTGATTCCAAGTTGCAAGGACTTCTTGTCCACGGGATTCCTGATATCTCGACTCGCAATTTCCTGATTAACGATTCTCCTTTCGGGACTTTTCCTGCAGGCCCCGATCACTGCCACACGTCCCCTCAAGATGGACGGTCCTGATCGCCTCTCGCAGTTTCACGACTTCGAATGCTCCGGAAGTCTTGTCCTCAGGACTTGCAAAATTCCGAACTCCGATGCACCAAATTTTCCTTCTATCGGGACTTCCCCTGATAGTCTGGATCTCTGCCACGTATCCCCAATTGATGGATGACCCTGATCCAATCTCACTGTTTCGAGACTTGAAGTGTCCCGACTTCCTCAACCTTGAGAACTCCAATATTTTGAGTGCCGATATCCCGATGTGACGTCAGCTAGGTCCACAACACAGAGCTCTCACCCTTTCGCCACTTGTGAAGTCGAAAGACTTCCTCTTCCAACCTCTGATGCCTGAATCCCAGATGTGGGTAGTCTCGTGACACACATCCGCTCCCAAACGAATGGTCTAGATCAAATTTCGTTGATTCGGGGTTCCTGGTGTCGAGTGACTCTCCTCACGTCCTCGATATCCCCGATATACACTCTGATACCACTTTTTCAACTCGAATCCCCGGTATCCGAAATATTGATGGACTCTCGATCTCCGCCATGTGTCCTTCACGGATGGATGGTCTAGATCTATATTGGGATTTTTACCAAGGAGTGTCTCGATCTTTTTTCATCAGGACTCTCGAAACCCCAAACTCCGAATCCCCAATACCGACTCCTCTCTCGTGACTTTCGTCCTTGTTCACGAGGGCTTAACCCTCATGCACCTCCTAATGGATCCAAAGGCTATCAGGATCTCTAGCTAAGATCCAATGACTCAGATCAGTCCCACATCGTGTACTCTCTCACTTCTCTCTGGATGGAAAAAGAAACCAATGGTCCAGATACTCCCACAAACCTTAGGGATCTACGGTCCCAATTTTCCTTGCTATTTACGAAGGTAGAGGAAAAAGGGGAAAGGTATGTAACGCCCTTATTTCTTTCGTCAATCTAACGGTCATGAACGACCCAGAAATCTTCCAACAGGGTCTCATCCATCAATTGATACTTATCCCTACACTGTTACTTCGGGATTTTAAGAGGGTCATTCCTCCTCGTACAGGGTTGTTAGGGCTTGCACATTCAAGTCCAGGTTCTTAGTAAACCTTTCCCAGGAGGGAATCTCTGTGAATAGATATATTCCGGGGCACTCCTGGAGACAGATAAGGGGAAGCAAATTCCCGAGAACGAACTGGAAGTCTGACTTGGTTCAACTTATGAATAATTAAATTCATTTATCAATCATAAGCCAATTCATTCATTTTCTTTTATAAGCATATATCTACCCCTTTCTTATCAAAACACTGCACAAACATTCTTATACTGTAATCGTTCACAATTTCATAGTTTATGAGCATATATGTCAGCATATGAATTTCAAGATGCAATATGTAAAATACTTATCAGAAATAACACCAGAAGTGAGTGCAACTGCTGAGAGGGGTGCTCATTTCCACCCAACCGTAGGCATAGCGACTCTCAGTGGGTTTACCACTAGCCACCCCCGAGATGAGACCACGATGCTGTGAGACTGTGTCTCTCTGTCTGCCAGTGACCAGGAGTGAAGGTTGCAATCCTTCCTCTCTGGTATCACTCACTTTGCGTAATGCCAGAGTTCCCCTCACGTCTTCCCCCTCCAATCGCTTCTACCCCATGCCTTATCCTGTTGCGAGGTTGTGTGTGGCACTATTACCCTTGCGCTGATCAGGCCTAAAGGCTCTACGGATGGGAAGTTCACCATCCCATACCTCATTAAGCCATCCACCTACCAGCCTGCAAAACATTAAATTTGGGGCCAGTGAGCCGCTTTTGGTTCTCCAGGCCAGTGGAGTCCAAATACAATATTCATTCTCAGTGGAAGTTAACGCAACCTTTCCAGGTGCCCTCCACCGCCATCGTGGTCTCTTTTTCTGCACATCCCCTCTCAACAGTCCTGTAATAAATTCAAAATGTTATTCACATTCATTGACCTTTTTCCTCAAGGTCCATTTACATCACATATTCACATTCATGAGTTTGCCATAGTTCTTGGCCAATCCAGTTATATTTACAAGATGGGGGAAACAGGGTGTTACATCTATCAACTATGTCAGTGATTTTTTCAATGAGATTAATGTTTTCTCTAACTCTCCCAATAAAAAGGTTAAATGGGCAAAGGAAAGGGACCTTGATCGATCCAATATTTCCAAAGCTCTAGCCCCTAAACCCCTCTAGGAAGAAATAAAGAGGAGAATCTTAGAAAAGGAGTGGGTCACTTATAAACGAAGGGATAAACAAGTTCAACCTCAACCCCAAGAGCCTCCAACCCAACCAAGTGCTCCTATTCCACAACTTCAAATGGCCCAAGATCTGCAACCCCAAGTGATGTTACAGAGAGAACAATGAATTTAGCCAACACAGACTGAATCAACTGATGTTTTGGACATGTCAAAAGACACTTGTGAAGATATCAATATTGATTTAAAATCCTACTTTTCCAAATGCCATATCTCTATCCATTTCTTGGAGTTTGCAAATATATCATCATAAAGAAAGAAAAACAAACAAATTTTGGGATTAGGTGAAGGAAAGGAAGAGTCCTCTGACAATACACTTGTAATTTTGAAAACTGTGGAAAAAGGAGGATTGAATGGAGGGCACGACCCATTTTACATATCTTTGCAAGTGAACAATTTTTTAGTGCAAAATTGTTTGTTGGACTCTAGGGCATCAACCAATGTCATGCCTTTGAAACCAATGCAATAATTAGTCCTCAAGGTAAGAAGACCATACTAGAACATATATGCCATGGATAGGAGAGAGGTAGAAGTGCTTGGTGTGATAAAGAATTTGGTTGTAAGATTGAATACATATATGGATATCATAGTTATGACAGATGTTGTTGTTGATATCCCAAACTCTTGGGGGATGCTTTTGTCAAGGAAGTTCACTACTCATTTAGAGGGATCCTTACAAATGGACCTTTCATATGCTACTATCCCCATCATGATGGAACTTTTGTGAAGTTGGATAGGGAAAATTACAAAAGATATCATGTTGAAGACCCTAATGAACCCAAGGATGAATATGTGAGAAAGTTGGATGAAGGCTCGAGTAGTTAGGCAATCCTTGCTTTTTCTTTGGCACTTGAATATAAGGAAGCTAAGGATTAAGTATGGAAGAAGAATGATCACTTAGAAGAACTTCAAAATAAAACTTTGGGAGGATTTTATTATTAAAGAAGACCAACCTTAAGTCATATGGGTTATTCTTGTCCTGTGATCATGGTAAACACAGAGATTCAACTATACCCGTAGTTGGAGCCACCTTTGCCACTTGATTACATCAACCTTATGTGTTTTTGGATTCAAAATAATTGTGACACAATATTTCAATTGAAGTTAGGTCTCAGGTTTGTACTTCAAGATCACCACCCTCCCTTGAACCTTGATACCTTACCCTCTATCACCAATACTTCCTTGATCCATTTATTTCCTCGAGTAGGAGTTTAGAGTGCATGTTTGCTTTCCATGTATATTTTCCTTCATTTGTGTGTTTATTTCCATGCATTTCTTGACTAAATTGCTTGATGCATTTGATTTTCCTTAGAATAATTTATTGCATATGTTTTCGTGCTTTACTTTCATGCTTAGAATTAGTGAATTTTTTTTATTTTTTTGCAAAGTAGTTTTTATTTCACCAGGGTGGTAGATTCGCCCCTTCTCATGCCTTTGTCAAGTTAGATGGTGTGTAGGTTACAATTTTGCAAGAGATTACGGATTTCTCATACATTGTATCATTAGAGTGCATGTCCTCGAGTAGGAGCCAGATGTTACCCCCCAAAGGGGTGACAACTTCAAAGGTACCTTCACAAGGTGTCATATTGTTATTCTGCAATTTTTCTCATTATCTAATGAAAAAGGGACTTTTTCAATATAATCAACACATAAAGAAAAAGGCATAAGGGGGTATTAAGAAACAATTCTCAGGACAAGTAACTCAATGCTAAAGCTCCCTCTTGAAAACTATTGTATAAAAAAATCCTAGCTCATGAAAGCTATATGAACAAATAAAAAGACCTATGCATATAAATGACTTTGAGGGTCATCACATGAAGTCCTTACCTTCCCTTTTCCATATTTATTCATCATATTACCTATCTTTCACCTAGGGAATTCAAAAATACTGTTGTCCTAGGACTTGTCACATGTATAAGGGTTAATGTTGTTTCCCTTTGGTAAAAATTACACAAATATTAAAACTAACCCTTATTTGTTATGTTTTGTTAAGAGAGATCACTATGTTTTATCATCTAATGGGATTTCCAAGAATATATACCCATCACTCCAAGTGGGTACCTTGCATTGGGATACATGTACCATGCCTCAATATCTATTGCATTGCATTGGGATCCATGTACTTATATTTGATCATATCTTTAGACATTGGGGTCTATGTCATTTACCTTGGGATTCATGTACTACATTGGGATACATGTAACCGCATTGGGATATATAACAATGCATCGGGGCATGACATGGACACATCATCACACTTGCCACATGGACCACTCAGAGTTGTTCTCCTTGCACATTTGGACATTGTACTCACACTTGTGCATTTTTATTCCCTTCTTGGACCACATGTCGAAGATTTTTATACATTTGAGGAGACAATAATAGGTTGTTGGAGTAGTTGTTAAATTTAGAGATATTATTAATTTATTTTCAATTTACTAGACAATAATAGCATAAGAAGGATCACTGAAAGAAACATAATCACAAGGTACAAAACATTTTATCCTAGGAAACCCTCATGGGTGAGAAAACCCAACAAAAACTTCCTTAATATAGATTTCCAATACAATGCCAAGATAAAATACCAAACACTAGAGAATATCCAAGACTGAGCATTGTGCCTCTCTCTTCTCCTTCCGACAACTAAAAATTCCTTCAAAATTTTGCACTAGATGAGTGACTTGAGTGAGTGAGTGAATGAGGTTCTAGCCTCACTTATTTATACTAGCCGAGGAGTGCTAGGGTTGTGTCTTTTCATCAAGCAGGGCCGACTTCTCCAACTAGTGGCTAAAACCACTTTAATTATCCCTAGAGGCCGACTTCCTAATTAACATCATTTAATTAGGATTTGACCAATCCACAAAAGGGGATTTCATCATACATAAGTCCCGACATGATCAATCCACAAAATGGGATTGATATATTTAGTAATAACTCAATAATAAGTATAACAGTCTCCACAATTACAATATTTCAACACTCCCCCTTAACAATAAGGGTATTCTACAACATCATCAGAAGAGAGAGAGGGAAACAACATCAACAACATCTGGAACACTGACTGGAATATCTATAAATCATCGGAAGTTTTTCTCATCATCAATAACATCATCATTCACATCATGGAGCTGGAGTATCATCATCATCATTCACATCATGGAGATAGAATAACATCATCATTATCGTTCACATCATGGAGCGGGAATAACATCATCATCATCATTCACAACATGGAGTTGGAATATGAAACATCAACATCATTTAGCATAAAATCTATAACAACAACATCAACAACAACATCATCAACAATACGAGGCTGGAGAAACAACATCATCACAACACAAGGCTGGAGCAACAACATCATCACAACACAAGGATGGAGCAACAACATCATCATCAAAACAAGGATGAGATAACATCATCATCATCATATGGTAACATAATGAGGCAGGTGTAACAACAATATTTTGTGGTACTCTGACAGGCCCTAGGGATATTCCCAAGAATCATAATATTCCCTAGGATTTAAAATCCTAATGGAGCTACCACGTGGTACTCTGACAGATCGTCCTTACCAGAACTTAGAGATCTTCCTAGGAATCATAAGATTCCTTAGGATTATAAAAATCCTAACAGAGCTACCACTACAGACCACAACTGGCATATATATGCATAGGTACTCTGACATACCGTCCTTACCGGACCTTCAGGATATGTCTAGGGATAATCAGTCCCCTAGGATATAAAATTCTAACTGAGCTACCCATGTTGGTTAGGATACCATAGTATAATCAACATCACTCCCCCTTTCGAGGGAGGTCCTTTCGAACTATACCAAGCTTGTTTCGGAAGTATTCAAACTTTACATGAGACAAAGGCTTGGTCAACACATCTGCAACTTGCTCATCTGTGCCAACATATTGGAGCTTTACAACTCCCCTCCACACCATATCACAAATGTAGTGATACCAAATTTCTATGTGCTTGGACCTATCATGGAACACAAGGTTCTCCGTCATATTTATGAAACTCTGGTTATCACATAGAATCATGGTTGCTTCCATCTCCAGATCAAATATACTTGTCAACAACTTGTGAATCCATATGGCTTCATAACTGGTGGAACATGTAGTAATGTATTTTGCTTCTATTGTGCTGATAGTAATACTAGATTGCTTCCTACTCTACCATGAAGTCATGGCTGACCCCATACTGAAACAACATCCCAAAGTTCTCTTTTTGTCATAAACACTTCCAACCCAATATGAATCAATATAACCAACCAGTCTAAAGTCACGATCTTCGTTATAACAGAGACCAAAGTCCAACGTGCCCTTAATGTATCTAATCACATGTTTTGTAGCAAAAAGGTGAACACATCAGGTCTCTACCAGATACTGACTCAAGGTGTTCACAACAAAACATATATCTTGTCTGGTATTCATCAAATACATCAACGATCCAATGATCTATTTGCACAATGTACATCAACAAACACTGACAAAGTATCAACCAGAAGCTTCAACTTTGTTTCCATGGGTGTGTTCATGGCTTTACATTCCAACATATCAAACCTCTTAAGTATTTCAACTGCATACTTCCCTTGGTTAAGGAATATATTCTTTGGGCTCTGCCAAACTTTGAGACCTAGGAAATCGTGCATCAGACCTAGGTCTTTCATCTCAAATTTTGCAGAGAGCTTCTTCTTACAATCAATGCTGAGATTTTCTTCTCCAGTTAAGAATAATTCATTCATATACAACAACAATATAACTGGTTCATTCATAACCTTGAAGTAAAGGTTAGAATCAAGTTTTCTCTTGGTAAAGCCCAAGCTCATCAGGAAACTGTCAATTCTGTCATACCAAGCTCTAGAATCTTATTTCAAACTGTACAGAGCCTTCTTCAACTTGCATACATGATTATTTTTATATTCAACTTCAAACCCTTAAGGTTGTTCAATATACACTTATTCTTCAATAACACCATTCAAGAAGGTTGTTTTCACATCCATCTGGTGTAATAAGTAGGCTCATTTTATATGAGATCACACATCAAAGCCATATAAGTGGAGAATGGATTAGGTTTCTTGACTTGTCTCATGGTTCCTTCTGGGGAACCATACTTCTCTCCATATTGAATAAGTTCCCTTGACCAAGTTGGATTTCTCTTGTGAGAGATCGTAATCTGGGGAGGTTCTTGAGATTATGTTATATCACGATCTTCTAGAATCTCATCATTGAGGGTAACTATAACTTCCCTCACTAGTTCTACAGCTCTGGGAGCTATAGGTTCTTCTTCATATACTTCTTCAAGATGACATCTCCTTGATTTATTGAGTGTTGTATATTCATCAAAGGTTACATCTCTGTTGATATCAATATGATGGTCACTTGGTATGTAAATTATGAAGGCCTTTGATACCTCACAGTATCCCAAAAATATTCTCTTCTTTCCTGAAGAGTCCAACTTAGTTCTCCTTTCTTTTGGAATATGTAAAAACACTGGACAACCAAATATCTTGAGATGGCTTACTTCTAGCTTCTTTTTTGAGAACATTTCTTTGAGGGTTTTAAATCCAAGTGCACTATGGGATAATCTGTTTTGGACATACACTGTTGTTCTTACTGCTTCTTCCCATAAGTGCATTGGAAGATCTTGATTGTGGATCATAGTCTTCACAAATTCCATTATTGTTCTATTATTTCTTCTTGCTACACCATTTTGCTGAGGATTATAGGGAGTGGTGAGCTCCCTCTTAATCTTGACATCTCTGCAAAAGCTTCCAAATTATTTTTAGGTGTATTCTCCTCCATTATCTGACCTGAGTATCTTGATTTTTCTTTTAGAGAGATTCTCTATCAAGGCTTTGAATGCCTTGAATTTTCCAAACACTTCATCTTTTGATTTCAAGAAGTAAACCCAAGTCTTGCAAGAATTATCATCAATAAATGACACATAATATATATACCCACTAAAAGAGGTTGATGGCATTAGGACACATACATCTGATTGGTTGAGCTCCAAGATTCCTTTTTATTTATTGTCTCTCTTCAGGAAAGGATTCTTTATGTTATTTCCTTGTGAACATCCCTTGCACAGACCTTCATGATCAACCTTGAATTTTGGGAGACCTGTAATTGCCTTGCTCACATATGGTAAGGCTTTGTAGTTTATGAGAGCTAGTATTCTATGACAAATTTCAAATGGACCCTCATTGGAGTGAGTCTAGGCTACATCTAAGTGGCCTTTTAGCTTATACAAGCAACCTTCTTCTATTTAAATGATAATTACATATTCTATGGTTTTTCCTTTAGGCCACATAAGAACTTCACCATCTATGAATGCAACCCTGAAACCTTTCTTATCTAAAGCTGAGATAGAAAGTAAGTTCTTGGTCAAACCTGGTACATATAGTACATCCTTCATCTTCATCGGGGTCCCTGAATCAAGTTTGTAGGTGGATTCTCCCACTCCTATGACAGGGTACTGGCAATCATCTTCGAGTGTAACTTTCTGGGGAAAGTTATTTTTTGTAAGGCTAGATAGAATGTCTCTATGACCTATCATGTGATTAGAGGCAGCATTGTCTATGAGCCAAGTATCCTCTCTAGGTGACATAGATCATGAGAGGGAAGAGAATAAAAAATACTATTTAATCTTTTCTTTAATCATCTTCGTGGGTGGCTCATCATCTTCAATTGCATGGGCATGGTGTCTTGTGTTATTTATTTTCTTGTATTCTTCTCTTCTGGATAGACAATTCTTAGCAATATGTCCCATCTTATCACAATGATAACATTGATAAGAGGAGGAATATTTTTCTCTTATTTGACCTTTCTGAAATTTCTGGAATCTCCTTGGAGGGTGAGATTCTTTATAGGAGTAGGTGAATCTCTTTGGAGAGTGATATTCCTTATGGAGATGGGTCTCCTTCTGGAAGTGATACTTTCTCTTTCCTCTTTTAGAATGAGCAACTAGGGCTTGATATTCATTCCTTAATAGTACCACTTCTCAGTTAGCTACTCTTACTTCTTCTTGAACACATTCTTCCCAAAGACTGTCAAATTGTAGTTTCTCTTTTCTAGCACAAATAGTTTGGATGAAGGCATCCCAAGGTCTTGTGAGACCATTAAGAGTTGTCATTATGAGTTCATATTCATCTAGGTTGTCTCCAATTTCTTCTAGTTGTTCCTTGAATTGATAAATCCTAGAGAAATAGTCATGAATTGTTTCTCCTTTCTGCATCTTTGTATTCTTGAGTTGGGTTCTCAAGTTCATCTTCCGGTTAATGTTCTTTCCTTCATACATTCTGGTTAGGGAATAAAACATCTCTTTTGGAGTGTTATTAGAAGCCACTTGAGGGATCAAGTGATCTTTAATAGAGTCTACAATTATGCTTTTGGCCCTAACCATATCCTTGTTGTACTTTGCTTTAGATGCAACTTCTGTGGGTTCTGGTACATTTTCCTTTATGAATTTTGCAAGATCATTCTCTTCAAGAATGAGTGAAATCCTATACTTTCAGGAACAAAAGTTATCCACGCCTTATAACTTGTCAAGAATCTTGGTCCTTTCATACATCTTGACCCGAAGCTGGGAAAACGACCAAAAAATTAAAGTGCTCAAAAATTAAATCTAAACTTACCAGGAGGTGCATTTGGCTGAGGCGAGTAGATTGGTGTAGTCTGTTTTCAGAAAATCCAAATTTTACCCCTTGAAACTAGGCCTGCGCAAATATGGACTCATACTTCTAGTATTGGTTATGGTTTCCTGGTTTTTTGGTTTTCTGGTACCAGAGAAAACTAAGGTTTCACTTTCTATAGGCTCTGGCCACTGAAAAGGTGCACTCAAGCTGCCAATGATTTTTCTAAGCTAGGGAACACTTCCCTAGATGATTTTTAGGCTGAAATTCCCTTCCAACAAAAAACCCTAATTTTCTTGTATGGAAACAATAAAGTTTTGGCTTACCCAGTGAAAGGTGATATATTCAGTCAAGCTCTGATACCATGTTAAATTTAGAGCTACTATTAAGTTCTTTTCAATTTACTAGACAATAATAACATAAGCAAGATCACTGAAAGAAACACAATCACAAGGTACACAACATTTTATCCTGGGAAATCCTCATGGGGGAGAAATACCAGCAAAAACTTCCTTAATAAAGATTGCCAATACAATGCCAAGATAAAATACCAAACACTAGAGAATATCCAAGACTGAGCAATGTGCCTCTCTCTTCTCCTTCCGACAACTGCAACTTCCTTCAAACTTGCGCACTAGATGAGTGACTTGAGTGAGTGAGTGAATGAGGTGCTAGCCTCTCTTATTTATACTAGATGAGGAGCGTTAGGGTTGTATCTTTTCATCAAGCAGGGCCAACTTCTCCAACTAGTGGCTAAAACAACTTTAATTATCCCTAAGGGTTAACTTCTCAATTAGCATCATTTAATTAGGGTTTGACCAATCCAGAAAAGGGGATTTGGTCATACATAAGTCTCGACATTATAAATCCACAAAAGGGGATTGATCTATTTAGTAATAACTCAATAATAAGTAGAATATTCTTCGCAGTTACAATATTTCAACAATAGTTGCAAGTGGTTAGGTTGACCACTGGGTGATGTGTCATTGACCACCTTGATTTTCTTGAGGAACACCCACATTGGGGAGACCACACATGACACTTACCATTGGGTTCTCTCTTGGATGTCCCACTCATGCGAGGGTTACGTCACATATTGGGAGTTGTTTTTTTCATGTTTGGACCATTCCCTAGCTTTTGGGAGTTGGTTAGAGGATCATTTGGGTCCATGGACCATCTTTGACTCACCTTTTACTCCTTGATGAGACGTTGACACATTTTTGTAGGGGAACATCTCTCCTAGGCCTCTCTAGTCCACATGTGTGGCCCTAGTTTGATGTGTTTGACAATTTTTAGAGGGGAACTCTTGTATTGAAGGGTTTTGAGGGATATTTTATCTCATCTATTGTATTTTCCCCAGGGTTTTGATTGGGACAACGGTTTTGAGCTCATGGTATTAAGATAGCACATTGTATTTACGAATCTCCTTGACTATAAAAGGAGGAGACCTATCTCATTTTATTTGTTGGAGAATAATGATAAAACTAGCTTACAAGAGTTCTTGTGCATCTATATTTCTTCTAAGTGAATGTTTAGCTATTTTTCAAGGGTCTAGATAAAAAACAAATCTAGTTTTTTTGGAGGAAAAAGATACTACAAGGCCAAAGAATGACATCATGCTCCACTTATAAGGGTAACTCAAGGTACAGTATTCTTGGCTTACCCCTTTGACCATTGAATAATTGTTCCATTGCATTAAAGTAGGATGTCCTAGGGCTCTTCTCTTTTTCCTTGGCCAACCTTTGAGATCATCTTGTTAGTACTTGGAGAGGATTCTTAAAGGACTAATTCTCCCATCAAAATCTTGAAGAGAACCTTCTAGCTCGAGTCAACATCTAAGAGGAAATACTTCGAGTGACATCAACATTGTAGAGACCCCATAGCCTTCTCTAGGCACTAGTCTATCCTTTGTCTTCATCCACCAAAAAAACCAAAATCATTTTTTCATTTCTTTTCTATTTTGTTTTGTAATCTAGGGTTCACCTTGTCCTATTTTTTGTCTAGATTGTTTGGGATTCAAGGATATATATAATGTTTAGATTTTATTTATTCTAGCTTTCTCTTCAAAAGGTGTTATTTGGTACTAGCATATCAAGGGTTTTGAATATAAGTTTCATTGCCACATCTTTTTTATCTAACCCTTGCATATTAAGATATCCTTGAAGAGAAACACAAATTATTATTCTTGTGGATGCCCTAGATATTGTTGATTGGAACATGTGGTATTGACCCTAATCAAATCGTTTATTCTTGCATTTTTGAATTATGGTCAATGATTATTACACTCAAATATAACAAACAATGATATCATAAGTACRAACAATTTGGTTTATTGGTGTCCCTTCTATGGTTAACTTGTTGAATACATGTGTGAATAAGGGTTACAATTTATCATTAGTCCAACATTAAAGTTGTTATTACTCTAAACCATGTACGATGACACATCGATGTAAATAAATGAGTAATGACCTCTCTAGAATGGGAATATTTGTCTCCTTTCTGATCATTGTCCAATGTCCTCCCTCGCAAGGAAAATCATCACTTCTATTTTGATCATTGTGAAAAAGTCTCTTAACTATCCTAAAACTATTGTTACACATTATTTTGGTCACCTCAATGATCACCTGACAACATGTGTTCATGTTCCCTAAAAATATTAAAAGAGACTTTCTCCATGGGAAAAGTGATTTGCTTTCCTCTG
>JZKD02S0577144.1:151749-170339 GCA_000966675.3 Picea glauca
ATTGTTGATTGGAACATGTGGTATTGACCCTAATCAAATCGTTTATTCTTGCATTTTTGAATTATGGTCAATGATTATTACACTCAAATATAACAAACAATGATATCATAAGTACAAACAATTTGGTTTATTGGTGTCCCTTCTATGGTTAACTTGTTGAATACATGTGTGAATAAGGGTTACAATTTATCATTAGTCCAACATTAAAGTTGTTATTACTCTAAACCATGTACGATGACACATCGATGTAAATAAATGAGTAATGACCTCTCTAGAATGGGAATATTTGTCTCCTTTCTGATCATTGTCCAATGTCCTCCCTCGCAAGGAAAATCATCACTTCTATTTTGATCATTGTGAAAAAGTCTCTTAACTATCCTAAAACTATTGTTACACATTATTTTGGTCACCTCAATGATCACCTGACAACATGTGTTCATGTTCCCTAAAAATATTAAAAGAGACTTTCTCCATGGGAAAAGTGATTTGCTTTCCTCTGCCAAAAACCATATGAAGGAAGGTCGTTGCACCCTGCTATATGCATGGGGTGAGACGATGTCTGATCGTGGCACCCTGCACTATACTTGGACTGCGACGTCGTCGCATGCTTCTTTTGCATAGGGTGCGACGATGCTTAAAGCATGGGAAAATTCAAACTTCATGAATGTTATAGAGGGGTATCTTCTAGAAGATGAGGTGACATTCGATCGGTTTGGATCTTACCTGCTTCTCTGATTTGGTGGGATCATCCTAATCTCTTCATCCATCTCTCTTTCACACTATATAAGGAGGAATCTCTCATGGAAAAGGATAAGGTTGAATAGGCTAAGATTTGTATGGAGAGTTCTACTTCAGATTATGCTTGAGATATTTACTTTAGTTCTTCAAGTTAGATTTTGGATCTTCTTCATTCAAGGAATTTGGAGAAAAGGTGTGTGTGTTGAAGCAAAGAGCCATCAAAAGGGGACCTTGCAACATCAAGGCATCGGTTGTATTCTCCACTTTCTATTCATTTAATAAAATAATGCATTTCTTCCCTATATAATCATCTTGTCTTCTATTGTATAATTCCTTGATCATATACATAGACTTCATTAGAATACATGTATCTTTTTTTTCCCTCTTTGTTGGTTTGTGATTCTTAGACAGGCTTACTATTCTGCAAACTCAAGGAAGGAGCTACAAAGTCAATACTAGTGAGGACAAGTGTCGTTTACAAGTTATGTCACTTGCAACTCATTAAACTAGTTCATATGATGATGAAGTTTAAGGAGAAGTGTGCATTCTGTTCTATTTTGTTCTAGTTTCCTGTGGAATCTAGGGAGATCTATTTATGTCCGCATTTACCGATTAATCCAATAACAAAATTGGCGACCATACTGGGGATACAACTTTATTTTGGTTTTTTTCCTCTTATTTTCTTTTAGCCTGCCTTCTTTTGGTTAAATTCATTCTTTGAGTCAGTGGGTGATCCATCTGGACTCTTTGGGTTTGAAGGTTCAGTTAGAGTTTTTGTCTTTCTTCCATTTTTTCCTTAGTTGCAGAGATCGTTGCATTGTACTATATAGATAGGCCATGAAGATCCTTTGACGCCACACTCTACTGGTGAAAACCAATGCGACGACATCGCACTGTGCTCTATTGGCAACATGCGACGACCCTGTATCATCGCACTGTGCTCCATTGTCACTTGCGACGATTCCTGTAGGAATTGTTGGAGAGAGCCAATTTTTCTTTTTCCACCCAGTTTTGCCTCAATTTCCTGGGATAAATTTCTGATGCTAGTGATTGATTGATTTATAAATTTGAATCTTGCATTTGATTGATTTTCAGTAATTGAAAGTTTTTCTTTGTAAATTTTGCAAGTTTTACCTTCGATTTTTGCCACAAGGGTATAATCTCTAGATTTCAGTCCTGAGTGTTTGTTTGACAAAGATTCTTTGATTTGTTTGAAGTTTTGGATTGTTTTTACTTTCCAAATTGTTTATTGATTGAGAGACATTTTTTTTTTCATTTGACAAAAGGCTTTCCTATCATTTTCATTTTTGTCTACATTGTGAGTTTGATTTGGGAATTGTGTTAAGAATGTGTTAATTTTCCTGGATTACGCTTTATTTAATTCATTATTTCTCTGATTTTATTTGAGAAAGAAAGAACTGAATTCATTCTTTTTTTTAGTGATTTCTCACAAGAAAATTATTGCATTCAAAATATTTGTCAAAAGAGAAAATTGGAAAATTTTGTAGCTTATGATTATTTGGAATTTTGGTCATTCGAAATTGAGAAATCATGTTTCATAGCTTTTGTATTTCGAAAAGAGATACTTTCTCCCTACTATAATTAGAATTCATCGAATTGAAATATTTCACATTCATCTCTTCTTGCATTTTATTGGGTCAAGGTCACATACATCATCAGTTTCATTTCCATCTCCCTTTTGAGTAAACAACAACCTTTAAAATACAACACAATTTTAAAATTTATTACAACTTTTGTTTTCTAGAAATTCTCTTCACCTACATTAGCTAGGATAGCACTTTGGAATAGGTTGTAAGGCACACTCTCCAAAGCATCAAAACACACAATAGTATCTTGTGATAGGGAAAGTTCAAATCCACTTACTACATTTTGTCTTGGGAAGCCCTTCTAACACAAGGGTCAATCATGATGTCGCATTAGGACTGGCAGAGTTAGTCACCCTGATTTTTTGGTCTTGGTGTAGAGATTGCACGTATTATTGGGGGTCACTTGAGAAGAAAATATTGCGGGGACCTTCTTGGGTTGATTTCGGGCTAGATACCCTGCCTTTGCACTTGGATTGGACTGTTGATTTTGTCCCCATTCATCATTATCATAATTGGTAACCTTAGTAGCCTATCTCTTTAGGGTCTTTACACGAGGTGACTATGGAGAGGAAATTATTCATGGTACCTAGAATCGACGTTGTCCAAACTCACTCGGGCTCCTTGTAGGTTATACCCACGATTATGTGTGGGAGCTTGCACTAGGGTGTAAGTCCGTTAAGAAGGCCGTCAACGTAACTTTTCCACCCTCTTTATCCCATACCCTTCTTGTCTTGATTTCATGACGTTGGATTTCATCACCAACTAGTGGCTTCAAAATAAGAAGGTTTGTTTGCTTGGTTTGATTTCTAGATTTCATTAGTGAGTGTTGTTTGTTTCTCTAGCTGGCCATAGATTTGTTTCATTCTTTATTTGGTCCGGTCAACATCAGAATTTTTCGTTCATGTAGGATGCAAGGGATACCTCCAAAAGATTGAGAAGGTTACCTCCCTTTGCTTCCTAACTCACCAAAGTGATCTCCTGAAGGAGCAACCAATAACGAAGTAGCCTCTAAGATTGGAATTTCAAATTCTTTAGAGGGATTCATAATTCATAATTCTTTAGAAGCATTCGGACTTCCCGTAAATCTGTTATTGAGTGTTAGAAAAGATCCACATTTTCTCTAGATGAAATCATCAGGAGAACTTGTTGTTGACGAGAACATTGAAATACCTACTGGACCTAACGTAGAGTCTGGAGTAGACAATCCACTTTTTCAAAGTGAATCATTTAGAACCCCGGTTCACAATGCCAGAATTTTTAATCTTAATTCTTCGGGACACGACACACTAGGAATGAGTTCTAATCAACTTATGACATCGAAAATTCCTGAGATGTTTGTTACCTATACAATACCTTTAGATCATTTTATTGGCACAACCAATAATGTCTTCACAGTTTCAGACCAATTGTTGGTTGGTTCTCACTCGATTCTTCCTCTCTAGATTGCCCATTCTACTATGGTCCCACAAGCTACGACTGTTTCTACTGGAAATTTGGTTATCACTCAAGCTCTTATTGGAACACCATTTCTTCTTAGATCAAATCCGTCACTTCCCCCTGGGTATAACACTTTGAATACTTCCATTTCTATTCCCACCCATAATCCATCCAGAGGGTCTATACCTTTTGTTCCTCATGGGTAAAATTTTTCTAGTCATATTGTTCCTACACCTACCCAGGTTCTCTCCATGGGGCCTTACGTTCCTCCTCTACCTTTGTCTGGAGGATCTAATCGTCCTGGCCCTAATGGCTCCAATCCAGTTGGAGGCACCAGTCATTCTGTCGCTTCTGGTTTTTAGAATCCTGTTGGAGGCCAACCTCAATTTGGGGGGCAACGTCAAGTTGGGGGCAACCTCAAATTGGGGGACAACCTCAAGTTGGGGGGAAACCTCGAGTTGGAGGCCATAACCCAGTTTATGGAAAAAGTATACCCGCGTTACAATCTCAACCTTGGAATATTCATTTCCAAGGGAATCAACAATCATCTGGGGGGAAACATCCTCAAGTTAATTCTTTTGTACCCCCTAATTTTGAAAAACCGTATCCAGGCTCTCTGAATCCTGCATGGGGTCAAAATTTTCATTCTAAGGTTCCTTTAGAAGGGAACATACCTAATCAACCAAACCCTATTGGATATTTGACTCAAAATCCTCCATAAACAAATCTTTCAAGAATGTCTAACTATCTACAAAATGCTTATGGTCATACTGGTATACCTACGGAACTACCTCCTCAAAAATACCAGTTTCCTCAAGTGAACAAACAATTTCCTTTTCTTTCTACTTTGGATTTACCACATTTATCTAGGTTTTTGAATGATCCTATTTTTCATTGTCTTTATTGGTCTGTCATACCGACCAAATTACCATCTGACATTCCTAAGTTTGATAGTCGATCAGGAGAAGACCCAAATAATCATGTCACAACTTTCCATCTTTGGTGTTCATCCAACTCATTGATGGATGACTCTATAAGGTTACGACTTTTCCAACGAAATCTCACGGGTTCAACAACCAAATGGTATATTGAGTTACCACGAGGATTATTTAATGACTTTAATACCCTAGCCATGGATTTCTTAACACATTACCAATTTCCAATTCGATATGAGACACGAACCAAAATTTTGAGTTCTTTTAAAAAATCCTCTGCCACTCATATTTCTGATCATATCCATGAGTGGAAGAGGAGAAGACGATTAATCAAAGTTCCCCTTCCTGATCAATTATTGGCTAAGTGGTTTACTAAATCACTCATTGGTCCTATATCCCATGATGTTTCCATGGGTGGTGTCGTCACTGAAGAGTAGGCGATTAGTTGTGCTCAATATCTTGATCTCGTTTATTCACAAACGGGCACACTATACGACTTGATCCCTGATGCTCCTCATCCTTTTACAATTCCTACCCCAACACCTATGGTAGCTTATCATGATTTTGATGGTGTGATTGGCACCTTTCATGCCGAGACTCATTCTACACAAGCCGGTCATACCAATCCCAAGTCTACCACTTCTATTGTAAAGAATACTCCTACTCCTACTCCTTTCGATAAAACTTCTGAAGTTTATTCGGTTCAATCTACACCTACTGGTAAAAATCAAAATAAAAAGAAAGGGAAGGGTAAGAATAAGGAGGACAAAAATAACAATCAACAATCTGAGAAACCCAAAACACAACCAACTGATGATAAAGATAAACGTAAACCTCGTTACCCTTGCCTTATTTGTGGTGATAATCATTATATGAAAGATTGTCCACGACGCGTTGAGGTTACTAAGTTCCTGCAAGGGACTGCGAATCATTATACATCCTCCATCTTGTCACAACCATTTCCTTCTCAAAAACAGGCCCAATTGGTCATTCATGACCAACCCTCTCCCTCTACCTCATCTTATGTGCTTATGTGTATTGATAACTCCAAGAAGAACGAAGTTGCAGTCGCAAATCGAGCCAAAGATTATTCTCCATCAAAAGAGAAAGTTGATGATTTACCACCTTTGTTGGTTTAATATCCTCCCCCAACTTCACCTCCAAATGGTCCTCTTCATCTCAAATGACCGGTCCTAGATACAGTTCTTCGTCCTCCTCCCAAGGGCATTGTTTGAAAGTCTTTATTTAATCCTCATGCACATGCTTCCCAAAACTACAGTATTTTAGAAGACCTTGCACAAGCACCCTCAACGAGGTTGGATCTTGAGGTCCTTGAAAGTTGTCCTACTCAATGGAAGGTGTTGTTAAAGGTTATTGGTGGAATTGATCCCACTGATACCAATTTGATAATCTTTGAATTGGAAGATCATATTCCAAGGCTTCCTCCTCAATTAGCGTTTCAGATCCAAGTTTTTGTGGAAAATAAGAATATATGTCGAACCGTTATTGACGCAGGATCCTGGACTTGTGTTATGTCTATCACTTGTTGGAAATCTATTGGCTCTTCTGCCCTTACCGAGTCACACAATACTATTAAATATTTTAATGGTACGAGTCTTAAACCTTACGGTGTTCTTCCTTCGTCGTCTATTACATTAGAAGGTAAGACAATCAATGTCGAGGTTGAGGTCTTTGATGCACCTCTTGATTATAACCTTCAACTTAGCCGTAGCTGGATTCATTCTATGTCTGTAGTTGTGTCTACCCTTTTCCGTGTGTTAGGTTTCCCACACCAAGGAAAAGTCATTACTGTTGACCAACTGGCCTTCTTTAATTTTGATTCACGTACTAGAGATGTACCTTTTATTTCGAAAAAACCTCCTAGTTATGAGAATGTCAGCATAGGTATTTTAAGAGATTCAACCTTGATGGGTACTTTTCCTATTCCACCACCTGATATTCCTCCTCCTTTTGTCACCTCAATTAACATGATCTCAACCTATGTTCATGAAATCCCTGAGTCTTATGACACGTGGATAGTACCTAACTCTGGTTATTATCTTCATTATGATGATAAGATGCCTTTAAGTCTGTGGAATCATCTTATCAATCCATTCAATCGACAACTCCTTCTCCTCCTTCTCTCTGTGATAGATATCCTAATTTGTTCCACATGATATTTCCTACTAATGAGATGATCACGTCAGTCATGTCTATGGAATATACTCCATGGAACGATGGGCATCATCGTTCTATTCTCTTCCTAGAACGAGAGACCATAGAGAGTTACCAACAGATTTCGACTCTGTCTATCATTGTTGTTATTTCTTTTGTTCCTGAGTCAACACACGATGTTTTGTATGAAGGGAACTTGAGTAACATTTAACCTACCGTTCCTCTTGAAATATCGATTAAACCCGAGGTTGTGGAAAATGTTCATATTGGTGCCTCATGTTCTAATGATGAGGTTCACACTTATAAAGCCCTTTTTCAATAATTTAGTGACATTTTTGCCTGGAGTTATGAAGAATGCCAGGTATTGGTCCTGATATTGTTGTGCATGAGATCAAGAATTACCTGAACACTAAACTCATTTGACAGAGAATTCACCCAGTACATCCACATAAAGCCGCTGCTATTAAGCTTGAAGTTGAAAAAATTCTTAAAGATGGCTTTGTCTATCTTGTGGCTTTGACTGATTGGGTGTCCAATCTTGTTCCAGTAAACAAGAAACAAGGCACGATCTGCATTTGTGTATATTATAGGGATATAAATAAAGCTTGTCCCAAAGACAATTATCCAACCCCTTTCATCGACCAAATCATTGACTACTGTGTCGAGAGTGAAATCTTCTCCTTGATGGATGATTTCTCCAGCTATAATCAAATCAATATTTTACCAACAGATCAACATAAAGTTGCTTTTATTTTCCCTTGGGGAATCTTCGCCTATCAGAAACTTCCTTTTGGTCTCAAAAACGTTTGGGTGACTTTTCAGCGCGTTATGTCTTACACTTTTCATGACATTAAGCATATTGTACAACCCTATCTAGACGATCTACCTACGCATTCCATGTGTCATCAAGATCACCCAACACATTTACATGCCATTTTCCTATGCTGTCATTATTATCACATATGTTTGAATCCACACAAATGTGTTTTTTGTGTGGAATTCGGATGACTTCTTGGTTTTGTCGTGTCTATACATGGGATTCAACTAGACGCCTTGAAGGTTGAGGATATTCTTAATCTCCCTCCTCCTTCCACACTATGCCAACTCCAAAGTTTGCAAGGGAAGGTAAATTTTTTATGTCAATTCATTCCCAATTACGTTGAATTAACGAAAAGATTTACTTGGCTTCTCAAGAAAGGTTATGATTTTGTATGGGACGATACTGCAAATAAAGCCTTTGAGGCTTTGAAACTCGATTTAACCCATACACCAATGATGTTTCCACCTAACTATAGCTGAGATTATTTCCTATACTCAACTTCTTCAGACTCTACCATTGCTATGGTTTTAGTCTAAGAGGAATCTTCACGCGATGAACATGTTATATACTATTTGAGTCAGAGTCTCACAACTACCGAAACAAAATATTTACATGTGGAGAAACTCACCTTGGTAGTTGTTCAAGTTGTTCAATGTTTTCGTCACTACATCTTATTATGTAGAACCACCATCATTTCCGATTGCAACCCCATGCAACATATCCTTACTGGACAATTGTTGGGGGGAAAGTACTCTAAATGGACAGTTATTCTCCAAGAGTTTGATTTGGAGTTTGAATGCATCAAGTCAAATAAGTCTTTGGTTTTTGCTGAATTGATATGTGGCCTTCCCTCTACTGAGACAAAAACTGTGGCAGAGGATTCCTTACCAGACGAATCCCTCTTTCTAATCAGTTCCGATGACGTATGGTACAAAGATATTATCATCTATTTTCAAACCCAAACTTTTTGTCTTGATCTCTCCCATACAGATCGTCGTCGTATACGGTATCAAGCCCGTCAATACACCATCCTTGGTGATACCCTTTACCACCGTGGTATTGATTCCATATTTCAACTATGTCTCACCTACGACGAAGTTGAGAAAGCTTTGAATGAATGTCACTATGGAGCATGTGGAGATCATATGTCTAGGTATGCCACTACCCAAAAGGTATTGTGAGATGGTTATTTCTGGCCTTCATTGTTTAAGGATTTCATTACTACTGTCCATAAATGCCACACTTTTCAAACCTACAACAATAAGATACGATCTCACCCTGCTCCTCTTCACCCTGTAGTTTCCATTGGTCCATTTGCTAAATGGGGGCATTAACTTCATGACATGTAACCCTCACTCGATCGGGGGGCATGGATACATTATTGTAGCTATGGATTATTTCACTAAATGGGTCGAGGTGATGCCTACATTTGATAATACCGGGCAAACTGCAGTGTTGTTCATATTCAATCATATCATTACTATATAGGGTGTCCCTCAAGCCATTTACCGATCATGGTAGTCATTTTTGTAATTTCACGATGTCTACACTTATTGAGAAGTTGGGTCTTCGCCATGGAAACTCAACCCCCTATTATCCACAGGCCAATGGTCAGGTTGAAGAAATTAACAAATTTCTTACTACTATGCTTCGACAGATGGTAGGACTTCATAAGTCAAATTGGCACATGATGTTGTTTTCACCATTATGGGCCTATCGGACATCCATTAAGTCTGCCACAGGATTCACACCTTTCCTATTAGTATATAGTATCAAAGCAATTTTTCTGATTGAATGTGAAATCCCATCTTTGAAATTAGCTGTCGAACTTCTCCCTAACACCTCAACCGAAGAGGAACATCTTTTGTATTTGATGCAATTAGATGAAACTCATCATGATGCTACCTTAGTTATTGAAACTCAGAAAAAGAGCGTCAAAGATCAATATGACAAGCATGTCAAACCATGTGTTTTTTCTGAAGGTGATCTAGTTCTTCTTTAAGAGCAAGATCGTGATTTGCTAGGGGCTAGTAAATTCGAGCCCATGATGCGGGGTCCTTATATTGTGAAACAAGTGTTGGAGAAAGGGGCTTATGAACTGGTGGATTATGATGGAATTCCTTTTAGTGAACCTAGAAATAGGCTTTAATTGAAGAAGTACTATGCTTAAATCATTTTTGCATGAGTGTTGTGTATTTTTAGTGTATCATACTCTTGTGTGCTTTTTTTCATTTTTGGTTCTACATTTTGACTGCTTACCTGACAGTTTTATTGGTTTCCAGATGTCTGTGTCTTCGCTACCCTACATTGGCTTCGCTAATGGCACTAGTCGCAGTACTCAAAACTTAGCATCTGTTTCTTGGGAAATCTATGCACCTATGAATGAATTAATTAGTCTACATGGTGTTTGCCTTGGTTGTGCAACTAACAATATCGCTGAATACAATGCAGTTATCGAGTTGTTAACTGAAGTTGTTTCACTTGTAATCCTTCATCCTATTATATAAATGAATTCACAGTTAGTAGTACTACAGTTGAGTAACACTTATTCCATCCAGAGTCCTACTTTGTTAAGGGTATATTTATGAATTCACCTATTGGAACGTCATTTTGATTACATTGAATATCAACACATTCCTAGATTTCTAAATACATTAACAGATGCATTGACTAATTATGTGTTAGACAGACATTTGAGACATTTATAAAATCCAATCACACTTTGTACATAAAACAAGTAAGCCGGTAGGAGCCTCATGTTAATAACGATAAAATTTTACAAAAAGTGTATTTGTCTGAAGACCAAAATATAAAAAATGTGAAGCACATGGCTTCATATACAAAAAAGAATCAAGGATGCTTCTCGCTATAACACGTGACTGCCCGTGCTACTCTATGGAGTGGTCAACTGATGGATGTGGATACACCCACTGTGTGGAATTGGTAATGCCTAAGAATATCATCTATTATGTCATCAGGGACATTCATGGTGGGCCCCTCCAGGTTTTTTTCTATGATCTCGAAATCGATAGAAACTATTCCTACTACAAAACCTCTCTCCCCTCGCCTTTGGATAGGAGATGATCCTGGCGGATGATAGGGTTCCACATTTTCATTATTGAAGAGCACTCGATTAGTCATCGGATAAATAACAAAAAAAACATTTTGTATCATTAAAAATAACAAAAACATTATATAAACAAAATTTCCTTCTTACCTATGTCCCCCCACGGGGAACCTTCGGGAAGAGATAGGTCTGGATCTCCACGGAAATCTACCCCGACATATGCGTAATATTCAACCATGATAATTTGAGTCCTCAGCCATTGGAAGAAGACATCATCATACCTGATGATGTGACCACCTCCATCGAGCCATGAGATCTACCCACCTCTTCATCCTTGGATCCTGTGGAGCAGGTATACCCCACTCCACCTGCAAGCATAGGACAAGGACCCTCTCCAAGAAGAAGGATACCAAAATAGACCCATATCCAAATTGTTTTAACCCACCACTTCTACACTTGGTAGGTTGTTTCTTCATGCTTTTTAGGACCCCTTCGCACCAATTGAAGACTCTGGGCTCCATACATTCCAATGCATACTGAAAATGGATCTCCAGAGCCATGTGGGGAGATGCACTCCCTACCATGCAAGTAATAGTATATAGGATATTCCACAAAGGAAAATCTTGGACATCCCTGATAGCTACCTTACTGTTATGTTTCTTGGTACTCGACACACAATGATGACAAACGTATAGTTCATAGGCTCACCGCCACCCCTGCTACCTGTAACTGTCACCCGTGAACCACGACGAGATAGTCCTATCAGGAAATAGATATCCTCGATATCTATGGTGAGTGTGTGGGCACCCACATGAAATGATTGCTTGCTCACATCCCACATGTAAACCAAGTATTTCAGTAGTCTCAATTCATGGGCTCTCATGCCCTGAATCTTGAAGAATTTTAGTAACCCACACTGCCTGAGGGCCATAACTGTTCCTGGGTCATTCTTGGTGAAGTAATATTCTTCTTCATGCTCTCTTTTGCAGCACTCTAACATCTTAACCGAGGAAAACCTGCCAAGGAACCATAAAATGAGACTAGAAACATAAATTTCTTTCCTGGGGGTTTTCCCTTGTTGGTTTCATCTTTTTAATTTTTGGGTTGCAATTCGTCATAGGCCTATGCATTCACATAGTGCGAGGATCCTATATTATTGCAGTTCCCGATATAGGGCACATGTAACGACCTCAATGCATGGGAAAACCCATAAAAAATCAACCCAAAACATAATTTTAACCAATGAAAATCAATTTTTAAACCGTGAAAATATGAAGGAGAAGGATATTACCTCTTTTGCGAAGACGATTCGTGAAATGATCCGATGTGCACTTCACAATCAACAATTGAAAATCAAGGTGAAAAAGGGCTTTGGAGAAATATTTGGGCAAAGTTACAAATGGAATGGTAAAATGTGGTTTGTTACCTATTTTATTCACTTTTATCACTTTTCATTTGCATATTATATTATTTTTATGCTTTATTCAAACCCTAAAGTCCTAACAACTTTACAAGTGATTGATTTTTGCAGATTGAAAAAGTCTAGAGGTGAGATGTTGGAACAAGGGTCTTCTTTTTTGGTTAGTTTTTATATATTTGTCGCATGTACAGATCCTTTTAGGGTTTTTCAGGAAAAACTCTGAGCAAGTATTAATTCTTTCTCACGCTCGTGAAACCATGAGAATGTAATCGAGTATTATTTTTTCGTTTTTTCAAACTCGTAATGGTAACACAAAAAATGAAACCTATGGAGTATCCTTTAAGCTCTTTTCACGCTCCCTAAACATGAAAATATTGCCAAGAGACCTTGTTATTTTCACACTCGTAAAAGTATTTGAAGAAAACATCTGATGAGCGATAGGTTATCACTTTTTCGGTCTCATCAGATAAATTTATGAAAAAGGACCCAATGGAGTTCTCTTTAAGTGTTTTTCAGACTCTCTAAATTGAAAAACCCTTGAGTTTTCTTTCCTTGGAATCATTAAAGAAGCATCAAAATACCCTTATGGGATCAAACCACTCCTTCTTAGGGTTATTTAAACATACTCCAAGGGACTCGTCCAAAGAATGAGCTTAAATTTACAAGAATATGTTATCCTCCTCAAGCTTGCGTAAAAATAAAGAGGTACTTGCCAGAAATCGTGGGGAAAAATTGGGAAAGAAATGTGTCTCTGTATTTGTGTTAGTGGCATCAATAGTCACTCTTGAACATGACACCCCCCTTCATCATTGAATCTAGGTTGGGAAATCCATTTGTCTCTCATTTGACCATCCACAAGTCCATCTGTTGGGTCCTCCTTGAGTCAATGCTGCCAAGAAAATTGTCGTGTCATTCATATGTTCAAGAGAAGTCTAACCTAAACAAGCCTTATATCAAGACGACCATCTACAATTATAAATTTTCTACCATGTTGGCCTTCCCTGTGTCAGTTCTAGATCACTTCATACTCTGATCTACTTCAAATCTGTTACATATTTCATGTCATTTATGGGGGATACATCAAGGCCCTCCCGTGATGATTCTTTTCCTGTTGACTCCAACACATTATCCGGGAACAAGACTTAGAAATCATTCAGTACCTTAGAGCTTGCATGCCTCAATGGAAGGTTTCTTCACTTTCAACAATGGGTTCACATCATTGACCTCTGATTGGAAGATTATATCGAGTGTTCAACTTCAACTCATTTATTCACATTCATTGGATTGTACTGGGGTACCTTGGGAATCATTGACATCAATGGTGATTTCCCTCACACTTGTTAATGGTTTTCATTAACGACCGATAATCAAGTGGTTTCTACCATGTTCGACTTTGACACCTGTAATCATATGGATAGATTCGTACTTAGAAACAATGAAAATGAAGACCCTGGATCTTATCATTTTGTTCCAGGTTGAGACATAGTATTCATGAATTTTTATTGACACATAAATCCACTGTGTATGTCTCGTGGCTATGTTCGAATTTGAATTCTTTTAGAGCATAGATACACTATGTATTCCTGGTGGCTATGTTGAATCATGATGAAATGGATCCATAGTGTATGTTTAGTGGCTATGACTCACTTGAGACTTATGATTAGAGTCACTTGTAGTATGAGCATGGGAATTCCTACCTCAAAAATGGTATGATATTATGCAGATGCTTGTTTGTTTGCAGGTTCTTGATCGATGCACTCCTTGTTTTCGACACACACATTCTACAAAGTATTTCAGCTGTCACAAGTTCCATCTTCATACTTTGGAGGGAATTTTGTTACACATTATTTTGGTCACCTCAGTGATCACCTGACAACATGTGTTCATGTTCCCTAAAAATATTAAAGAGACTTTCTCCATGGGAAAAGTGATTTTCTTTCCTATGCCAAAAACCATATGAAGGAAGGTCATCACACCCTACTATATGCATGGGGTGCGATGGTGCTTGATCTTTGCACCCTGCACTATACCTGGATTGCGATGTCATCGCATGATGCTTGTGCATAGGGTGCGATGATACTTAAAGCATGGGAAAATTCAAATTTCATGAATGTTCTAGAAGGGGATCTTCTAGAAGATGAGGTGGCCTTCGATCAGTTTGGATCTTACTCACTTCTCTGATTTGGTGGGATCATCATAATCTCCTCATCCATCTCTCTTTTACACTATATAAGGAGGGATCTCTCATGGAAAAGGCTAAGATTTGCATGAAAATTTCTACTTCAGATTATGCTTGAGAGCTTTGCTTTAGTTCTTCAAGTCAGATTGTGAATCTTCTTCATTCAAGGCATTTGGAGCAAATGTGTGTGTGTTGAAGAAAAAATCCATCGAAAGGGGACCTTGCAACATCAAGGCATGGGTTGTATTCTCCACTTTCTATTCACTTAATACAATAATGCATTTCTTCCCTATATAAGCATCTTGTCTTCTATTGTATAATTCCTTGATCATATACATAGACTTCATTAGAATACATGTATCTTTGTTTTCCCTCTTTGTTGGTTTGTGATTATTAGACATTCTTACTATTCTGCAAACTCAAGGAAGGAGATACAAAGATGATACTAGCGAGGACAAACATCGTTTAAAAGGTATGTCACTTGCAACTCATTAAACTAGTTCATATGAGGATGAAGTTTAAGGCGAAGTGTGCATTCTGTTTTGTTTTGTTCTAGTTTCCTGTGGAATCTAGGGAGATATGTTTATGTTTGCATTTACCAATTAATCCAATAACAAGTACAAAGTTATTATCTCACTCAATGTTATTGTTACAAGGATCATTTTTGCAAATTTTTATGAGTATTATGCTATAAAATATCCCGAGTGACGAATCAATGCCTTGGTAAGTCCAACGACCTTATGAAATGGCCTAATGCTATCACTTTGGGTTATTGTTTGAGTGTATCTTCTTTCTTTTCAAACTACAAAGTTTAAGAGTACATGTGATGATGATGATATAGTTGTTCTTTGGCCAACGTTTATGTGTTTTGTTTCTCCATTTTCTCTCTAGGATCATATTGATGCATGAAATGTTACAACAATTTCCTTAAGAGATAAATATTACCTTACTTTTATTGTTGTTTACATGGTGATTTCATTGTTTAGGAGTTGCAGAGTCTAGGTTAATGCTCTCGGTTAATACATCACTCCTTTACATAGTTCATGCTCTTAGTTGCTTCAACATTTATGATTTTCTCACAGATCTAATATATGGTTCAAATATGCCATCCTAGATCTCTAGTGAGAGAACCCTAACTGTTTTCATTTATGTGGATGAGTAACTATCAATATTTCATTATATTGAAGGAATTTTTAGGAAATCCTCTCTTTGCAATACCTGGCATAAAAATCATAAATAGATGCATTGTGGGAATGATATAACTATGCAATCTAGTAATCAAGACTTTATTGTTTGAATAGTATGACACATCTCTGTTAGTACACTTTCATTTGCTTACCTCATTCACATAGGCCTTAGTTCCTTATCACAACAGTATATTACAAAAAAATTATTATATATTCTTATATAGGTCAAAGTGCTCTTTATTGTCTCTCATTTTGACAATACTCATTAGATAAATGTGATATTGGTTGCCCTTATGATTTCAATACAACAATTCATATTTCCTTTGATTGCAATATCATTGGTTCAATAGTAAAACTTTGTGCAAATATGCTCTTGGTTTGATAAGAATGCCACCCATTTCCTTTGTACAATTTTACTGATCAACTTTGACATATAACTTGTAGATGGATGGCGATAAATGATGTATGGTAAATGGTGCATTGCTTTGACATATTTATACTTCATATTTATAAAAAAAAAATCATTCCAAGCACTTTCAATAGAGCATTATTGTCTAAATTATAACTTGAGCTCATATTCTTGGCTTTTCTTCTCTCACACTTGAGGTGTTTTACCCTTAAGAGAAGGTAGAAACTCTAAGTCAAACCAAGTCCTAAACCTTCCCCTTCCAGGTGCAATGATGGGATTTAGTTGTGACCCCTCAAGAATACCCTCCTTAGGTTAGAAACCCTATCCTTAAAGTGAAGATGCAAGGACACTGATGTTATAGTGGGTGGCTTCCATAGTTGTTTCCCCAAAATATCCTTCATAAGGAATGACTTTCCCATAGCGAGAGTTTGAGTGGTAACAAGTAGTAATAATGACTATTAGTTCTTGGTTAATGAGTAATCAATATTGCAAAAAAAATTAAAATACAATTTCCTTGGACATTTGTTATATCAAGTCAAAAGATGGGGATTACATTTTATAACTACCACTCACATAGAGATGTGTAAAATTTATTGAGGAAGACCTTAAGGGAGAAAAATATTTGAATGGAATTCATTTATGATTAGATGATATCATTATATCCTATGGGGTTGACCTAAAGCCTATCTTTTGTTTAAGTACATTACAATGAAAATGAAACCTATGTGGAGAACAAACACTATAATGTACTTTTTAAATAAATCCTTGTTGGTCCCATTCTTGAGCCTAATGACCAATTACCACTAATTATAAAAAAACACTCACGAGGTAGGTAGTTAAAAGAATTTGTTGGTATGTTTACATTCTTTCACTATCACTTATATATTTGGAGCCCAAATTTTGAATTAATATTTATTTTCCAAATATCAGTGTTCCGATCTAGAAATACATCCATTAAGGAATTAGTGCTCTCTAATGAAATTTAATCAACCATTTTGACAAGATCTTTCATGACTTAGTTCATGTTCTTGAGAGTGTATTGTTCACTTAGCATACAAGTTATAATATAGAAATTTATGATGTTTTCCTATACATTTTATTTGAGTAGTATTAACTTATGTGACATGCCACATTATGTGACTTCAATAGCTTTCTCATATACATTTTTTTTTAAAATAGAGGTTTTACCTACTTTCATAAGTCATTTAATTAGTCTATGTTATTTCATTTTCTCTAGACACATATTGATGTTCGATATATGCCATATGATAACCCACATTATGTTATTGAAAATTTGATTAAATATCGTTCTTGTGAGTTTCTTTGTCCAAAACATGGTAAAAAATATCAGTTATAATGTTAATATTTCATTCAATGGAACAACTCATAAATCTATGTAAACAGATATTTTGCAGAAGCACACATGTGTCATCCATCCCTACATGCATGTCATATAATTTCTTGTGATATCAATCCAAGACCATCCAAGTCCACAATGCTTCCTTTCCATGATAAGTTATGAAAATAGAATTGATTGCATTTGTCAGACATGTTTTACAGTCGTAGTCTCTTCAATAGATCTCTCATGCACTAGACCAGATCATAAATCGTTCGAGACAACGAGTCTACAATTGTAACTAAAACAAATCGCGCTGCTTCATTTTCAACTTTATCTAACAATTAGTTTAAGTGTTTCTCAACAACCATGTCAAAGCTATCAGGGTTGGAGCATTGGCCTGCTCCAATGCAAGGGAGACATGACAGTCGACCAACACTATTGATATTCGCAATTCACGACAACTACCCTTCCACAAGATTATGGGAATGATTTCAATGCCAGTGGTAGTATCTCGCCTTTTGAGTGCTTCTTATGTTATGAAAACTATAGTTTCTTTAGACATCTGGAATTGGATGTAGGGTGTACTTACCTTGAGGGAAATATCTCCAACTGTAATGGCTTTGACCGAGCTATTGAGACACACTTACACCAATTGTTAGATAAAGTTTCAAATGGAATGACATTATATTCTTTCGATACAACTATAGACTTGTTGTCTTGAACGATTTATGGTTTGGTCCAATGCACAAGAGATCTATCTCCTGAAGATTGCAAAACATGTCTTGCAACATCAATCAATTATATTTGCATAGATTATCATGGAAATGAAGGAGTTCAACTTTGGGACTAGAGTTTCATAGTTCTTTATGAAATATCACTTTTCTATGACTCAATAGTGCTTTCACCAACCCCTTGTGGAAACACCACTAATTAGTAGTAGAGATTCAAACAAAATTCCCACTGTGGAAACACCACTGATTAGTAGTAGAGACAAGTCTTCAAACAAAACACCCATAATTTTAGTTGTTCTAAGTGGGGTTGGTTCTGCTCCTCATCATATGAGTGTTCAGAACTAGGGGAACTTGGAAGACTGATGTATGCCCTATTTCAAAGGGGATACAAAGGTATTTTACTCGATGATGTGAGTTGGTTTTATTTTTAATGGTACCATGTCGATCTTCAA
Source organism: Picea glauca (assembly GCA_000966675.3). NCBI lineage: Eukaryota > Viridiplantae > Streptophyta > Pinopsida > Pinales > Pinaceae > Picea > Picea glauca. The sequence goes on from JZKD02S0577144.1 coordinate 170,246, forward strand.
TATATGACATATGATTACCCACATTATGCTATTGAAAATTTGATTAAATATCATGCTTGTGAGTTTCTTTGTCCAACATGGTAAAAAATATCAC
>JZKD02S0577144.1:192092-207348 GCA_000966675.3 Picea glauca
GGATGATGACGAACCCAAACATAAACTTGCCAACACTTTTGTTGCACCAAACATGAAGAATAAGCCATGACCATTACAAAGATATCAACCCAAACACAATTTTATCAAAATTACAAATAAAGTTGAATTTAAAACCCATCAACTATATGATAATACACAGGAACGATTCCAAAAGGAAAAATCATTGTGCAAGAAACTAATATATCATTGGAAAGCAATACTATTATTTTGCAGGAAATAATAATAACTCACCCATTGTCTTCTTTATATTTGCATATCCTTTTGTTTTCAATATCTATGTATCATCACCTTCTTAGACTCTACAACAACAATGACTCACTCCATAAACCAAATTAATAGATTTGAATATGAGACCATGAATAAACCATACAAGAAATAAAATAAAATATAAATAAAACAATGCCATAACCATACATAGCACCATGGCATTGGGCCATCCCCCACTGATATGGAATCATCAACCATAGAAATATTTAAACCAAAATACTACATATGGGATGTGATGATTTACCTTTATTTAGGGAACAATAATCCCATCTCATATCTTTGTTCTCTATCTAGACCACCTTCCTTTTCTTCCAACAAATCAAATTAAAAAAGCTATAATAATAATAATAACAACAATGGAATGAACAACAATATATTGATAACAAGGAGTAGAGCACCTGCAAATATACATGGGTGTCATTTGGAACCATCCAAAATGATCAATCATGATGATGTTGGATGACGAAGAACATCAACATAAACTTGCCAACACTTTTGTTGCACCAACCATAATGAATAAGCCCTGAAAATTATAAAGATATCAACCCAAACAAAATATTATCAAAATTATAGATAAATTTGAATTTTAAAACCATCAACCATATGATAATACATGGGAACAATTCCAAAAGAAAAAATGTTGTGCAAGAAACTAATATATCATTGGGTGAAATGATAATATTATTTTGTAGGATAAAATAATGACTCACCCATTGTCTTCTCTATGTTTTCATATCTTTATGTTTGCAATATATATGTATCATCACAAGTCACCTTCTTAGACTCTACAACAACAATTAATCACTTCGTAAACCAAATTAATAGAATTGAATATGAGACCATGAATAAACCATAAAAGAAATAAAATAAATTATAAATAAAATGATGCATTAACCATAAATAACACGATGCCACTAGCCATTGCCACTGATATGGAATCATAAACCATAGAAGTATTTAAACCAAAAGAATATAGATGGGATGTGATGATTTACCTTTATTTAAGGAAATAAATATGTCATCAAGTTATAGAATCAAATTATATTGCAATAAATAAACACAACTCACCCATCCTCTTCTGCACATTTGCATCTTTTGTTGTTTGTATTGTTAAATGTTTGTTCATCACTCAAAATTTGTAGACTCTAAAGTTGCAATGACTTGCTACAAAGAGAAAATTAATAGAGCTAGAAAAGATATTATTATTAAACCATATAACAATTTAAATGATAAACAAATAAAATGATGAATGAAACTTACATACTTACTCGTCATTGACCATCCCCAACTCCTTTGGAATTATTCTTTGTTCTTCATGTAATAACAACCAATATCATCTACCCTAGATGGGGTGACATCCAGCGAACACATCCACCTTGAAAACATGCATGTTAACCACCCCCTCTCATCTAAGGTGGTGAACCAACAACACACTTTCACTCCACCTGCAACCATCTTTGTAACTGCACCTGAAGTTGTCCTCCCTCCTATGTTTAATTTGTGTGAAATTGATGGCTCCTCTCCCTCCTTTTTAGGTTAACCCTATCATGCACCCTCTGCAGATGGCTCATTTTGAACTCTTCTCATCCCAGTGAGCTCCTCTTCTGACGCCTATTCTTCTTCCCAAGCCTGTTTTCTTCTTTTCTCTAAGATTCGACCTCCGACCTCGTACACCTATTGCATTCCCTCTCTTCCTTTGTGCGAATATATTTGCATTCATTTCATTCCTAGAATTTGAGGATGCTTGATCATAGCAGGTGTGTGTTCTATACAAAGTGGTCAGCCTCCTTGCATCCAGCATCCATGTTGCACATGTCCATGCCACAATACCATGGCCCAACGACCCCCTCACTGCATGAGAGAAGACACAGACCGAAATCCACCTGACACTCCATCCTTGACTTCCACCACTGGTTTTCTTCCCCCCAATATGGATGCTTCCTTTAGTTCTTCCCCCACTCCTCTGCCTCATCCTGGCTTCACTAATGTCTAGAGAGAAATAATCCAGTATTTGCATAAGGACAATGCAGAAATGAAATTCCACCAGGAGCTAATGGAGAAGTGCCTGGACTAGCTTATGGATTCTGGAGCACAAGACCCTTCTCAACTCCACACCACAGAGGAGTTTCTTCAAGCAACGATGGAACCGAAATGGCCAGATGAATCAGAGCATGCTTTCCCCCACAGCTACACAAGCAAGTAATTCTCATGGTCTGTTATTTTTTGTTCCTCATAACCTCTATCTGGCCTACCAAGCCACATAGTTATCTTTCTTGTTTCAACAATAGGCTTAGCTTAGATATTTTGAATGTACACTATGACAGACTATTAGACAACAACAAAATTAGCAAAATCTTATGGAATTTGTATCTTTGGTGGTGGGGATGGTTTCCTTTTATGGAAGCCTTATCACCATTCTCTTAGACATTATGTGTAAATTTTTATTTTGAAAGGTAATACAACTACTTGCTTACAAAAAAACAACCAATCTCACCTCCTTTCTTCTCACTACACATTACCTTCCTTTTCTCTCCAAAAAAACGAACCAAAACCAAACAACAATAGATAATAAAAAAATAGAAAATAAAAACAACTAAAAAAATGTTAACACAAAAAACAAAACAAAGCATGGCCATGCTTAATGTCTATAAAACAAAGAAAAAACCAAAAGATAAAAACAAAATAAAAATAAAAATAAAAATTATAGACATATTTTCTCCTTTTCTATACAATGTCTTTCTTCCAATCTTCATTATTCACCTGAAAGAAAGAAAAAAAATGAAGATTATTAGTCTACATACAATCAAATGTATTAATAATGTTAATTGCATTCTAATTTTAAGCCTATTTTTCATCAATACTTATAAATAATAGAAAGCATGCCTCCCATATAATTTGTTCTACAAGGATGGAGAGACATCACTTTTCACCATATACATAGTTATAATAATAACATCAATGGAATGATTAATAATATACTAATAGCAAGGAATAGAGCACCTACAAATATAAATTGGTGGCATTTGGAACCATCCAAAATTATCAACCATGATAATGTTGGATGATGATGAACATCAACATAATATTGCCAACACTTTTGTTGCACCAACCATGAAGAATAAGCCCTAAACATTATAAATATATCAACCCAAAAAAAGTATTATCAAAATTATAGATAAAGTTGAATTTCAAACCCATCAACTATATGATAATACATGAGAACAATTCCAAAAGGAAAAATCAATGTGCAAGAAACCAATATATCATTGGGTAAAAGGATAATATATCATTGGAAGATTATAATATTATTTTTTAGGATAAAATAATGACTCACATATTGTCTTTTCTATATTTGCATCTCTTTATGTTTGCAATATCTATGTATCATCACCAATCTCCTTCTTAGACTCTACGGAAACAATGACTCGTTCCATAAACCAAATGAATAGAATTGAATATGAGCCAATGAATAAACCATACAAGAAATAAAATACAAATAACTAAAAGGATGCAATAACCATACATAGCACCACACCATTGGGACATCCCCCATTGATATGGAATCATAGACCATAGAAAGATTCAAACCAAAATACAATGGATGGGATGTGATGATTACCTTTATTTCAAGAACAATAATCCTATCTCATATATTTGTTCTCTATCTAGACCACATTCCTTTCCTTCCAACAAAATAAAGTACAAAATATATAATAATAATAGTAATGGAATGTGTTATCCCCAATTTCTAGGGATAAATAAGGAGATAATGTCTTGATGCCCTTAGGTTGCAGACATGGAGTACCAAGAGATATATGCTGGACAACATCCACATTCACAGAGAGAGACCCACTTCACCACCACACATCCTGGGGTTGTTGAGATGGAATTCACCACATCATCTTTCTTCCGGAAGATAATGGGTCTTTCTCCATGAGGTACAATTCAGGAATTTTGGTGTCACTTTAATACACGAGGCATTTGCGTATGTTGCATTTAAAACTTCGTTTGATTATAGAACGTCCTGCTTGGAAATTATGCTCTTTTCCCTGTTTCACCTTGGTGGTTGACATTGTGCCTTAGTAAGTGGTCACCCTTATGGATGGGTTTTCCACTGGGAGGTCCCCTTGACGAGTCATCATTCCATTCCCAATCATACTCATCATTTTTCACACTTCATCCTTTTCACCTCCTTATCTTTTGGGATTTTCAAGTGTATTGACCCAAGAAGGGATTGTACCTCATTTCATGGGAAGAAGGGGTTGAAGGCCCAGAGGGAATGTAGCTGGAAAAAGATAAAATCCAAAACTATAACCTTCCAAATTCTCTCCCAAGGAGGTCTTGAGAATGATGAAACTTTTCTCCTAAAAACCAAATCAAAGACCTGCAAGAAACAAATTCATATGATATAGACGTCCCACTTGTTGAGGGAACTACACAAGTGTGTTACAACCTTTTATTTACCCGTCTGGAACTCTGTGTACCTCTCCCTTCAAGTGAAATTGCGGTACTGCCTCCCAAGTATTATATTACCCTTTTGGAGTACCGAATTGTTTTGAACTTTAATTAATTAATGACAAATAAATGGGCTTAGAAAAAGATTGCATTGAAAACGAAGGTGCAACACACCCTCTACAAAGGCACCCATAAATGAGACAATACGAACCCTTGTATGTTATGAACCCCATGCCCAAAAATATTACCCCCATCCATTTCATTTTCTCTACATGACTTAGAGAGGGGTCCACCTAGGAAACACTCCTTGATTTAAGAAATGACTCGCCCAATAGGTCACCTTAACAACCCTCCCATACCTAAACTTGGAAAATTGCAAAGGGTCTTTGAGCACTTGCTTAATTTGATGAAGTATTTTTAATGCACAAGTTTAGGTGGTTCTTGTATTAAATTTGATTTTACCTGCCATGATACATTTGACTTGAGACCCTTGGAGGGTGCACTCATTTGTCTTTGCATGACCATTTTTGATGGATGTTTTGGAGGAACAAGCCCATCTTGGGCCTTCATTGGAGCAAGAAACCCATAGGTTGGATGACATGACCCAGACTTTGGGGGCCAGATATAGGTTGGACGTTTCTTTTGGAGGCAAGAGAGAAGACCTTGGATTTGACACCTAGCCCTATCTAGCTCAATGACTTGCCTTTGGAGGCCTTACACCACACTTCTTGGGCTTGATGTCTTGACTAGAGTTATTGTTTGTGGTGGTGATGATTCTTTAATGGAAACTTGGCACCTTGAGATGAGTAATACCCCTTGCACCATGGATAATACCCTAGCACGTGAAGGGAAAGCCTTTACAGGCTCAACAACTTCCTCCTATTTCTCAATGACTTGTCAAAAGTATGAAGACATCACCCACTTAGGGCTTACCTTTGTTGGTTTTGAATGATATGGGAGTAAAAGGTCTTACACCCCTAGAGATATTGTGGATCTAACTCTTATAACCAAGAATCCAATTACCCAATAGACTCAAGTCACTGGTCTAAAAATTACATTGGAGAAACAAAATAGTTGCATTGGATAACATGTTTTGTTGAGATATTTCAATTGTCTAGAGTGGAATCAAATAAACATGCTTTAGGCTTGGTTGAGCCACTAGGGCATCTAGTTTATCCAAGTACATATTATTGTTGTTATAATTTTATGCTACATCCATTAGGGATGCAACAAACACATTTAAAACTCTTTATTTTACTCACTTTTCAACCATCAAAATTTGCTAGAAAGTTTCTATAATTATCTACTAATCATTTTGCATCATTTGGGTGGTTTACTTGTGATTGTTGTTGGTTGGATATTGTTTCTATATAAATTTATTTCTATAGCCATTTGGATGCTCTGAAAAATATTTGAAAACATCCTTTTTGTAGCCCTAACTCACCATCAAAGCTTGTGCCAAAGCATTGGGAATTTATTTGACACTTTTGATGGTTATTTATGTGGTAAATAATTGATTTCATTGTTGAGATATACCTTTTTTACTGCTATAATTGAGGACATCAAGATTCACTTACTTGTCCCATTGATATCAAGGCTTGTATCACTATTATTTGTCTTGTATCGCGCAGGTGTAACACTCTGGTGAAGGTAACCAAGTATTTGACAACCATCCTCCATCTGAAAGACTCGATTTCAATCCATCCTTCTTCCATCATTGACCTAAGGGGTTCCTCTCATTATCTCTCCACCCTCTGTCTCAATCCCCCTAGGGTCATCGAGATTCCTCCCTTGTGTAGGATTTCTTCTTCACTGGAGTGAGGGGAGTACCTATCTAAGGTGACAATGGGTAGGTATTCACATAGTTGTCCCATCTTTGTATATTGGTTCAGGCGTTGTCCAACCTACAATCTCTATGATAACAGAATGAACAAAAATATACTGATAGAAAGGATTAAAGCACATGCAAATATACATGAATGGCATTTGGAACCATCCAAAATGATCAATGATGATAATGTTGGATGATGATGAACATCAACATAAACTTGCCAACACTTTTTTTGTATCAACCAAGAAGAAAAATCCTCGAACATTATAAATATGTCAACCCAAACAAAATCTTATCAAAATTGTAGATAAAGTTGAATTTCAAAACCATCAACTATATGATAATACATGGGATCAATTCCAAAATGAAAAAAAACAGTGTGCAAGAAACCAATATATCATTGGGTAAAATGATAATATATTATTGGAAAAAGATAATACTATTTTGCAGGATAAAATAATGTCTCACCCATTGTCTTCTCTATATGTGCATCTCTTTATGTTTTCAATGTCTATGTATCATCATTAGTAACCTTCTTAGACTCTACAACAACAATTGCTCACTCTATAAACCAAATTAATGGAATTGAATATGAGACCATGAATAAACCATACAAGAAATAAAATAAAATAAAATAGAAATAAAATGATGCATTAACCATAAATAGCACCACACAACTAGGTTTCCTCACTTAGCTCTAGTTTTCCTCACTTCTTGCTAATTGTAAAAACTGCTCCCCCTTTCTACTCGAATTTCCTCTTCTTCTATGCTTGCTTGAATCTTACTCTTCCCCCAAGGATGATTACACTCAACCCATGCTGTCATAACTGAATGGTATAACTTCCTCACCCAACCTCTTATATGAATTTAATGATTGAGTGTTTAATAAGTAAAAATGATAACTAACTAAATGACACACTGATTAGTGAAGATGGCTTAAGACTCGAGGCATATGGAAACCCCTCAAAACCCCCATTAATACCCCTCTCTTGAGGAATAAAAAAATCCCCATTACTCTAGTCCTTAATCATCTATAGACGATGATGCATTTCATTTTATTATTTTCAATAAATAATATTCACATATTACATCGCTTGGCCCTCAACAATTCATAATGTTCAAAATTATACATTGCTATATTTGGGATAAAAAATGGGGTGTTACACAAAATCCATGAAGTATGCTCCTCAACCCAAGCATATTAAGTCAATTATCCAACCTCAAAGGTGTATGTCATATGGTTCCATGCTCTTAGGGCTAAGTGTCATCCTCCAAGTGCCTACCACTCATCCTTCTAAGTAGCTACCTCTCCTAATCAAGCAATGACTACCCCATTGTGTGCACATAATGGGTTAGTCATCATGCCACATAGGATAACAATCTCTATCCAAGTTCAAGATTCCTCTCAATTTAAGCCATTCATATGTCCTTCAAGAAACACTAAGAGATTAACAAACACCCAAGTCATAGGGTTCGTCGAACCTGGAGCTTAAGGTTCACAATTCGACAAACCTCAAAAAAAAATTGGATTTTGTCCAGGTTCATCGAAACTCAAAGGAAAACCTAATGTTGAACTCGAATGAACTCGAACTTGTGCTTGAATTCAAACCTTACGATGACTTTAAAGGTGAATATTATTGAGGTTCAAAATGAGGTTCAATTAGGGTTCGATTAGGGTTCAACCATCAATGCGAGGTAAATTTAATTAGTATGATAAAAATTAAAAATGAGCAACACAAAAATTGATCTCGGTCATGCATGTTTATTTATCCCCCACCTAACTATTAAACCTAGTGACTTTCCATTGTAAACCTTGGCCATTGTGAACCCTAAAGCCTACCTTTGTGAACTGAAACCCTCATGTTTGTGAAACAAAGTTTAAAACCCTTTTCTCGAGCCTCCTCTAACATTGTTGTGTGAAGTGAATCTACAAATCATGTCACCCACGTTTGAATATTGAGCAACAATAAACTGTAAACCATTGCAATGCTGGCATGTTAGGTCTTTGTCGCTACCTTTGATCCGAGTGAAGTTGTGAACCATAAGTCATGAACATAGTCTAGCCGCAGGGCAATCCCGATCCGTGACTCTGTCACTACATTTAAATCTTGAGTTGACCCTCAAGGAGTCAAGACCGAGGTGCTTAATCAAGTTGACATCCAAATCCTTTTAAATTTTGAAGTTGAAGAATAGGATCAACTTCTTTTTCCAATTTGTTGTTGTAGACTATAGTTTAAATTTCAATAACATATTTGATGATGGATTGTATGATGATAATTTATTCACATATGTTTATTGATGTTGATTTATTATTTTGAAGTTTATATATATATAGAAAAATGTATATAGTCAAACCTCATCCAAACCTTATTGGAAAATTTGAAACTGAATCAAACCTAGTCGCTGCAGAATCCAAACTCAAACCCAAACCATGTGACTTACATAGACATAGTGATCTACTATCTAGCTAAAAACACTTTTGGAGAAAATCCAAAAGATAACAATTGTAGAGAGTTAGGCATTATAAATGGACGAGATTCCTTCAATATTGATTTTTCACCTTGTTACCCTTCTTTTTGGGCAGGGGTATTCACATACATTTTTTGATGAGTACGAGGATTTTTAATGACATGGCATTTTTCACCTCTTGGAAAGTCAGGTTCACTCTTATTTTTGGGTGTTTTTCAATTTTTTTGAGGCATCTCGCATATCCCAAGGCACTAGTCACATCTTCCGAGGCATTTTCAGGCTATTTGTGCATGCATGGACAACCTTGTCACATGCCATGTGGATGATCATGGAGTACTCTCTTAGTTTGGCATTTATTGATTTGTTTTACACTTGGTATGTGGGTCGACCCACTCATTTGGATGTCACTATGTGACCCATTGTATGATGTGGAGGGGTCATTTCCATGCATCATGGATATACCTAAATTACATATTGGATGTGGTTATGTCTTGGAGGAATATTTTGATGATTTTGAGCATTATTTCACTTGATCGGATGGATTACCCATACTTGGAAACATTGCAACAACCATGGAGTATCTTGATGATGTGGATGGGTCACCTTTTGAAGGATGTGCCTTGACATGTGGTATGGGCATGACCATTATAAAAAGACTTATTTTGAAGCTTATGGAGCATTATACCACATTTTTATGGAGCTATTTTGAAGGAGCCTCCCCCTTTCATGGGTTTTTTGCATGACTTAGAGAACATTTTTTTACCTTGGAAACCCATTCAACCACTTTGGAGGAACCTTAGTGTCGATTTTACTAAACCTAGAACTTGGGTATTAATTCCAAGTAAAAATCCATTTTATTGAATAATATCTCAGCTAGGTTATCAACAAAACAATTAAATGAACAAAGGAAAATTCAGAAAGCCACAACACACTACACAATAGATTTCGGGTAAACAACCCCTGGAAAAACCCTTGTGGGAAAACCAGATCTGTGATGATTTCATTGATTAAAAATCAAGGCTCTCATCCTAGGATAATGTCCCTTCTAAGGAAATATAAATGTTGCATCAAATAGCCTAGCCCACTTGATTGCTATCTCCTTTATTGTATTTCCTCGTCCCCTGCCCCTGCACACCTGAGTGCTCACTCACTTCTTATGTACCATCACTGTGTCTCCTCCTCTCACTTACACTTCCTTTTATTACATTGAGTTAACCCTAAGTTCAAAACCTTGGATCTTCTCCAAAGTGATCAACGATTGAGATATAATCTCTCGTTCACTTTAGATACGGTGGTTAGGACTTAATCAACTCACTTAAATTAGTAATTCCAAATAACTTAGGCATTTAAATCAACATTTAAAATGTCATTCACTTTAATTAATGACTCATAAAGTGAACTTCCTAAATTTATCTAAGAGGTTACAAGAACGACTCCCACATGTTGACACAAACCCACGTGGAAATACCTTTCCAATGATAATACTTCAACACTCCCTCTTAGCGAGGAAGGAGGTACTTCCACTCTCTAGAAGTAACTCTTTATTTGATATCTGATATAATACCATGGATGCTCTCCAATCCACCTTATTGGTTGCTCCCTCTGACACCAAAACTATTCCTACCATCTTGCTTGGACCCGTCTCTAAAAACGTTTTACTAGCTGCCCAGACCCCTTCCTGGTCCTGCTGCCCATTTCCTGGGATACATGCCTACTGCCTGAACCCCTGCCCTAGGCTATCAAGGGCTGCCCTCAACCTCTTGTTGTTTACTAGATCCTATATGGGCGATGCCTTACTATCTCAACCTACATTATGTGTTTTTGTACATTGCCCAGACAATTCTGGGGTTGCCCAACTACTGCCCAAAAAATTTTGGGCAGTCTACCCGCTGCCTGAATCTTCTTTACTTGTTAGAGACAACTCCATGTTGTCCACCAACCTTATCAGCTTCTTGTCATCCTATATACACCAACACCTACTTCACGCCCAATCTGCAGTCAAGGTCTCGTCTTCTCCATGTCTGTCACCCTTGTTCTCTGTTGTCGGTTGCTTCAACCCAAGTTTACACTACTAGTGGTCACACCATCCACAGTATCCCTTGGATAGATATTTATTTAGAAGCATATGGTTCCCCCTCTTTTTTTTTAATATTTATTTTATGTTTACCTACAGCTAACCCCGCGGCTTAGCCTACAAATTCCCTGTAGACTAAATAATCTCGTTGCAAATAAATATCTCCTAAGAAACCTAGATTCCTCAGAGTCTACTCTCTAATACCATGTTGATTTTCCTAAACCTAGCACCAAGGTATTAATTCCAAGTAAAAACCAATTTTACTGAATAATATCAAATCTAGGTTATCAATGAAACAATTAAATCAGTGAAATCACATTTAGGAAACCACAACACATTGCAAAATAGATTTCAGGTAAACAACCCATGGAAAAAATCTTGGTAGAAAACTAGATTTGTGATTATTTTATTAATAAAAAACTAGGGCTCCCATCCTGGGATAATGGCCCTTCTAAAGAAATACAAATGTTGCAGCAAATAGCCTATCCCACTTGGTTGTTATCTCCCTTGTTACCTTTCCTTGGCCCCTACACACTTGAGTGCTCACTCACTCCTTATGTACCATCATGGTATCTCCTCCTCTCACTTAGGTTTCCTTTTATTACATTGAGTTAACCCTAAGTTCAAACCCCTAGATATTCTACAAAGTGATCAATGATGAAGATCTAATCTCCCATTCACTTCAGATATGACGGTTAGGACTTAATCAACTCACTTAAGTTAGTAATGCCAAATAAATTAGGCATTTAAATTAATAATTAAAAGGTCATTCACTTTAATTAATGACTCATAAAATGAAATTCCTCAAGTTCTCTGAGAGGTTACAAGGATGACTCCCACGTGTTGACACAAAACCACGTGGAAGTACCTATATGATGCTAATACTTCAACATTCCCTCTTAGAGAGGAAGGTACTTCCACTCTCTGAAAGTAACTTTGTCTTTGCTATCTGTTCTACTATCATGGCTTCTCTCCAATCCACCCGATTGGCTACTCCCACTGGCACAAAATTTATTCCTATCATCTCACTCAAACCCGTCTTTAAAGAATTTTTACTGGTTTCCTAGACCCCTACCCAGTCTTGCTTCCAGTTGATCGGGATACCTGCCCACTACTCGAATCCCTTGCCTAGACTACCTGGGTTTGCCCGCAACCTCTTGTTGTTTCCTGGGTCCTCTTTGGGTGTTTCACGGCTATCTCATCCAACATTCTCGGGTTTCTATATGTTTCCTAGACAATTTTGGGTCCACCTAGATGCTGCTCAATTTTTTTGGGAAGTCAGCCCGCTTCCTAGGCTGTCTCAACCCCTATTTGTGTCTCTCTGTGGTTTTTGGGTACTATGTCCAATCATGCATCAGTCAACCTGCTTCTCCTTTTCTTGTTGGTGATAGCTCCATGCTATCCACTAGCCTTCAATATGGTTTCTCATCGGCCTATATACACCAACACCTACTTCACTCCCAATCTACAATTATGGTCTCGTCCTCTCCAACTTACATGGACTCTCTCCATGTCCACCACCCTTGCTCTCTATTTTTGGTTGCTTCAACCCAATTCTACACTACCGACAATCACACCATCTACATTCACCCTTGGACGGATATTTCCTTGGCTTCTACACCTGTCAATTCTCAACAGCTGACAGATCCGCAGTCACCCATACAAATATTTTGACCCAACCACCCATCCTCTTCTCAGCATCTACAATCAACATCCTCTCGACCGAGCTCGTACCTCAACCCATACCCCTGACACAACTGTCAATTCTTCCACATCGACTGCTAAACTTTTCAGACTGGAGGATCCCTCTGTCATCACCCTCGATCCATGTATTGACTACCTATGTTGGCTAGGACCTATGTCGGCTGCGGTAACAACTAGCTCGTAGTATCCTTTACAAGTGGCTAGTCTGTTTTCCCACGATCACAGTCTAGCTCCTAAGTTGTTGCAGATCTAACCCTCTTACGCCTACTTCATGTCTACACAACACCCACACAATCCACTGCAAATTCCTTTGTTGCACACAACTAACTCTCCCATTTGAATTCTCCTTTCTACATATGGTCATACAACATACAAATCACACATCCCATACGATGTTGTATGGCAGTGTATGGTGCCCCCTCTTTTTTTTTTTAATAATGATTTTACGTATACTCGCATCTTAGCCTACAAATTTCCCGCAAACCAAATAATCTCGTTTGTGCAACTTGGCTTCCTCAGAGTCTACACTCTTATACCATGTTGATTTTCCTAAACCTAGCACTAGGGTATTAATTCCAAGTAAAAACCAATTTTACAGAATAATATCACATCTAGGTTATCAACGAAACAATTAAATTGACGAAAGAAAATTCAGGAAACCACAACACATTGCACAATATATTTCAGGTAAACAACCCCTGGAAAAACCCTTGTGGGAAAACAAAAACTATGATGATTTTATTAATTAAAAATCAAGGCTCTCGTCCTGGGATAATGACCCTTCTGAGGAAATACAAATCTTGTAGCAAATAGCCTACCCACCTAGTTGCTATCTCTCTTTTTTTCTTTCCTCGGACCCTACCCCTCCACACCTGAGTTCTCACTCATTCCTTGTGTACCATCAATGTGTCTCCTCCTCTCACTTAGGATATATTTTATTACATTGAGTTAACCCTAAGTTCAAAACCCTAAATCTTCTCCAAAGTGATCAACAGCTGAGATCTAATCTCTCGTTCACTTTAGATCTGACGGTTTGGAATTAACCAACTCACCTAATTTACTAATTCCAAATAAATTAGGAATTTAACTTAATAACCAAAAGGTAATTCACTTTAATTAATGACTTATAAAGTGAACTTCCTAAATTTCTCTGAGAGGTTACAAGGATGACTCCCACATGTTGACAGAAACTGTAACACACCCACTATCGTAATTTTTAAAATTTTTGGGTTAATCTCCCGTACAGGAGAAATCTCCACAAACCCGTATTAGTGAAATGCCAATCCCTGACTTTATACCAGGATTCGGGGTTCCTTCTATCGGGGTTTTGACACCCACGATGTCTTGACAACTACAAACACCGATCTCTGATGTGTTCCTAGCGTATTGGCCTTCCGACTAAGTCCTGGTCAATACGACCACAACGTTCACAGGACCACAGTCTTAAATCCTATCGGGGCTTGGTGCCTTTCAATGTCATGGCGTACAAGTCCCCTGGACTCTCGACATGTCTTTACGCTAACTAGCCCCCATGGTTATACCATGGTTCCTGTGACCACTGACCATATGACTATAGCCGTATAACCTTCCATCGGGGTTTCAGCGTTTGCGATGACACAAAACACATATACCCGGGACTCGCGATATCCCAATCCTCGATTCTCTCCTGTTTCTCGACACGTGTCCCTTAAATCAACGGCTTATGATGGTATCGGGATTTCACATATCACGGTTTCGTAATGCAAGTGTTTCATGCCCTTGAAATTCCTGATACGCTGATTCCCGATTTGCCGAACTCCGACCTTCTAGGATCCTTTGCCACGTGTCTCTGCTATTTGAACGGCTCAGATCTTATCGGGAAATCGCGGATCGCGATTTCCTATCGCACGATTTCCTTACCATCGAAAACTCCGACAGCGCCCGATCCTTTACCACCTGTCCTCGTAGAAATTCATTGACCTCTCCCTGCAGCTCCATTTACATCACACATTCATGCTTATGAGTTTTGCCATAGTCCTTGGCCAGTTCAGTTATATTTACAATCTGGGGGAAACAGGGTGTTACAATTCCCTCCCCCTTAAAAGGAACATCATCCTCGATGTTCTTAGCTACTAACATGAATTACATGTACAGAAGTAAACAAAATCGGATATTCCTGTCTCATGGCATCCTCCATTTCCCACGTAGCCTCATCTGGGCCAAAATGTTTCCACTGCACCTTGACCTGTGCAATGGTTCTGTTCCAGAGTTGGGTTTCCCTTCTATCCAATATGCATTGGGGTTCTAGCAGGAATTCTCCCTCCGGTTCCACCTGGATCATAGACCAGTCGATTATATGATTAGCATCATGTACATATTTCTTCAATAAGGAAACATGGAAAACATTATGTGCTTTTACTGTGGGAGGAAGTGCTAGCCGATAGGCTACAGGTCCC
>JZKD02S0577144.1:214881-226670 GCA_000966675.3 Picea glauca
CATCTTGACTCCATTGCCCTAGTTGCACTTGGAACTAATATCTTGATGTCCTTCCATCACTTTTCTAGAAAACCCTAACAAACTCCAAACCATGTTTTACTAAGGCTACTCTCAATGTCACCTTGTCCTTCATTTCTTGGTCTTAGTACACCTAATAGGGAATAACCCCCTTGAGCCAGAGGAGAGTCGGCCTAAAGTTGCATAGGATAGGTTGTTGACATGATAGTGGTGACCTTCCTAAAGGTTTCCCTCAGATTGTACCTTGTGGATTAGGGATTCCATCATTGTGTACAATTTGGTCCATAACACACTGATATATCAACAAGCTAGTAGCCATAAAATTCAAGACGAAGGAGAAAAATTGGATTTCTACATTCAATAAGGATTGATTTACAATTTTGGGTAGCTTTTCATTCCAAAACAACAAAATTGCAACAGAAAAACAAATGTTGTATTTATGTAATTCCCCTCACTACTTTTCCTCCATACACTACTGAATGGAGGTAAAAGAGTGAGGGAAGGGAGATCCATTCCGATAGATTTGAAAATATGTGTATTTTCCAATTTTTGTGATGTATGTTTGTGGATGCACACGTTTTAGCATAAGCAAGCCAAGGAACCACACGTTGGCATTTTATACACCACTACCCACACCTTTTAGGCCATGGGAGAGAATTTCCATGGATTTCCTGGGAGGTTTCTCAAGAACAAAGAATTAAATGACTATATTATTGTGGTGGTGAATAGATTCAACAATATATGTGTCCTTGTTTTTGTAATAAAACCATCAAATCCCAAGAGAGATGAAAAATTCCTTGTGAATGTATGGCCTCCTTTTGGTTTCCCAAATCCATTATTGTAGGGAAAGAGACCATGTTTTAAAATTTTTGTTGGACAATGTTATGGATGACGTTGGATACAACATTGGTCAAATCCACCTCATTCCATCCCCAAACATATGGATAAATGGACGTTATCAATAGAATGCTTATTCATTTTTTGAGAGGGTATACCACATTATTACAACCACCCAAGGGCATGCCTTGACATCTTACATTTAGTGTGCATACAATAGGGTATGCTCAATCATCTACTCACATGACACCATTTGAAGTTTGGAATGATCTAAGCAATCAAGCGATGGAATTATAGCCCACAAAAAGGAAGAGAATGAAAACAAAGCAATTCAACTGTTTCAACAAGTTTAAAGGAAATCAAAGGAAACATTGTCTAAGTACAAAGAGAGGCATGAAAAATATAGAAAAGAGCATAAGTTACAAATTCAAAACAAATTTTGGTCACACTTGACCAAGCCTCAAGGAGAGAATGCAAGGGGAAATAAAGATATCAAGCCTATAAGGTATGGTCCATTTGAAAAACATTCATAGATAAACAATAAGGAATCTCAAGATTAATTTTCCATTCTATATCAACATACATTCAATGTAGAATTTATTGTATTTGAAACTCTATAGGCCAAGTTTGTCAAAAGAATAAGTTGCAAGTGAGAAATGAGTTTTTGCCAAGATTGCAGACCTGGTACCTAAAGAACCAAAGCCGTGGAAAATGACATCAAACCTTTACGAAGGGAAGAAAGTGAGTATTTGCAGGTTATTCCAAGAGCACGGTTCCCAATTAGGGAAAAATGGTGTACAAAATACAAAGTGAGGGAAATCTTCCCTAAACTCATAGGAAATTAGTACTCTTTTGGGGAACAAAAAATACTTCATTGGGGAGGTATGATCCCAGGGTATAATCTATGCAATTTTAGGACTTGCTTGCATCTATTGGGCATGTGTGACCAATGAACTTCCATATTTTATTTGATTTTCTAAATCCAACTTGAATATGAATTTCCACAACCAATTATAAAACAATGGCAAACCACTTGTATGGGTATTGCCTTCTATTTCAGAGGTTCTGGATGCATAATTCAACAAGGGATAAGAGGCTCCAACAATATGGGTGGTAGTAGGAAATAAAACTTTTTAGGAAACAATGGTGTTGGTTAAAAAAGGGGAAGACAACAAAAAATGTGAAATACCAAAACGAGGTGGAGGTAGAGACATGATATCGTAGAGACATGGTCTCGTATAGACATGGTCCCCAAATGACAAGGAACAAGATATCCTCTTACCCAATATGATCCAACATACACTTGAGACAGAATCTACATAGGTTTGAGGAGACACCAAAGAGTTCCCTAACATAAAAGAACTCGTTAATATATGAGGAGAGCCCTCATTTGAAGGTGATCATAAATGGTTTAATTATGGAATGGGGTTAGATAAGAGGCAAAGAGGACACATCATTGAATGGTGATGGTAAAGGAATTAGGAAGGAAAAGAGGTGTAAGGAAGGCTAAGGATAATTCTCCCATGAAAGGAAAATAAAAACGGGGGAAGAAGCTATCATCCCTAAGGAAGAGTGAATCCAACCCATCAATAGTCGGTTTAATCCACAAGGAACTACCAAAAAAATGAATTAGCTTGTGACATTGTGGCGTCATAGTGGAGTAACCAAATGTAACAAATAGTTCAGTATCTAAACTACTTGTCTCATCCCAAAGGAGGTGGATGACCCTAGAGCTAGATTGAGACAGATTGGGTACAAGGATCAACTTTAAGAAATGTGAAGATAGTCCCAAAGGAAAGGGTTTAATAGTCTAGGTTGATAAAATAGTCCATGTTTCACTAGAATTGTCTTCACGCTTAACATGCTTTGCAAATGTCATTTCAAAAGAAAAAAAAATGTTCCATTTATCTAATTCCTTTCACTATTTTTCCTCTATAGACTAGTGAATAAATGTAAAAGAGTGAGGGAAGGAAGACCATTTCCAACTCATTGTCTCTCATGAAATTAGTGACAGTGTTGTTTTCAACAAGGCCACTAAGCAAAATGGCTTGTTGCAAGTTGGATAAGAATCCAACTTATAACAACATGTAAATAATCTTAATATTAAGCACATGTAAAATAAATTAAGCAAAGGGATATGGGCCTCTTGTGCACATTGTCGAGTAAAATATATACCATCTAATTCGACATTAAATTGTCAACCCGGGATTCATAAGCTTAGAGGTGTCAAAATTGTATGTGCAGGACTGAAGCCTAAACTAATCTAGGATAACCTAATCCTAAAGCAGGCAATACACTTAAAAGCAAAGAAAGCAAATTGGAATAGCTCAACACCTAGGAAAGAAGCCCGTTATGGGGTGATCGTATCTCACGAGTTAGATCCTTAATCTATCCGTTAGTGATTATAGCTATATTAAAGGAAATTAATCACTCTTAATCTAATTACTATGTAGTTAAAATCTATTCTACTCTATTCTATTCTTCAAGAATTAAATTTTCAAATTCAGATCTCTGATAGAAAACAAGCAATTGAAATCTATTCTATGAAAATCAAGTAAATCTAACTATTCCTAATCTAATATTTCTCCTATACCTGAAACAACCTCTTTCTAATCAATATTCAATTTAAAAGACATTGAACAACAAGAATTGAACATGAAGAATCTACTAAAAGGAACTAGACATGTCGATCCTAAATAGAAAGGGACTAAAATTTAAATAACTTCAACCATAAAGGATTCAGTTAAAAGATTACATAAAAGGAATTAAAGGAAAGGTGCATGAAAGAAATACAAAGAGTCCTTTTATCACACTGAACTACTTGCCCTCAAATCATTCTAATGCATTTCAAAAATAATCGAAGACATACAACGCTTCTCTAAGCTATGATTACCAAACGCATTTTAATTAATTGCATTCAAAAGAAACTACTACAGTCTGTACTAATGCCTGAAAGGAAAGACACACAATAGACTGAGATCTCGTTTACACATGGATAAATATGAACATACAACGTTATCAATAAACAAGAAATACATTTTGAAATAAAATACACAAGAAACAAAGTAAACATGGGATTCATTTTAGAATGACATACACATAAAACGAAATATATTCACAATCACTTATCTAAACTTGTTGCTGAAAATATGATCTTCACACTACACAAACGATCTTCAAACCACACACAGAAATTATAGGAACACATAAATGCACACTTGCCACTAAGGGTCCTTCTCAGGAAGCAGTGGCTAAATATTCACAAACTAATCAACTACTGAGAGATATGCATGAAATATAGAATCGAAATTGGAAATCAGAATAGTCACAGTGCAAAGTTTTCTTTTATTGGTAGAAATCACGTTCTATATCTTTGTCTTACATAATTCACAATAATGTTTCTTATATATATGTTTAAACAGAGGAGGGTGTTGACCATTGAACCTCTTAGAATAGTATATGCATAACAAAATCAGGTACACCATTAAACATCAAATTCTGTTGAGGAATCCTCAGTAAATGCCCAAAACAGAGTGAGTAAATAGGCCATGGATCTCAGGCATCTTCAATGGTTGGAAGAAAATTATAGGAGGACATCGAGCAAGGGGATCCCAAGGGAGAAACACCCATGCGCTATAATTTCATAATGGTGCCCCAAGATATGCGAATCACCAACTCCTATGCGCTCTGAGTGCCAGATGGAGTGCCAGATGGAGTGTCGAATGGAGTACCAAATCGAGAGTTGGAGGGTCGAATCAAGGACCATGAACTGCTCTCAATCCGTTGACAATTTTAGGAAACAGACTACTTGGGACCTAATTGGGCATATTCGGCACACAACCCATGTGCCAGAGTTTTTTTATTCATCTTCATCTTCCCACAAATTGAGCTTGAAGCTAACTGCATGGAAAAAGGGGAAGATGAAGGTCCATATGAAGGTATGGATGGAGGTCTGAATGACCTATAACTGTTAAATCCATGAATTGTAATTACACCCAAACATTAATTCAGAAACAACATTTGAATTCTTTGAGATAATGTAAAAATAATTGTAATAATGTGATTATTACCTTACTTAGATATCAACATGATGTTAAAAGATATTAGGATCAAAAACTCCCAAAAAGATGACAAGAGAATCCAAAATGCATTGAGATGATTGAGTTTTCATTTAAATATATAGACTGGATAGTGGTGAAAGATGATCAAAATAGGGGATCATCATCTCCCCCACATTGGAGATGTTGCAAGTCCCTCTGCAAACAAAATGGAGTCATCAAAATTTGATTATGAATTTGCAGCAATGACCACTACCTATACTTTTTGGAGGGAATACAATAGCCTTGGATTTGGATTTTAATTTCCAGTTGGATTCTTTGAGATTTTGCTAACATTTCTCTCGGTGTTTATGATGACAGGGAATGAGGGGAACAATGGAAACAGTGGAAATGAAAAATAGAGAATTGTAAAATAAATAAAATAGATTGTATTCATAGATGCCCTATATTGAAACATAATGATGAAACCCTTGCTATATAGTAATATCAATGTTGAATCTACCAAGGGTTTCATACGCCAAGGCATATAAAAACATAACTGATGATATAATTGTTGGTATTATTTTCGTGTAAGAGCCACGTTTCTGAACCAAATGAATCGATTCTTATTTGATTGCCAAAATAATGATAGCCCGTGTCTGAAATTTATGACATGCTTTTGGTTAGTGTTTAGTTAAAACGATATTGTATGAATGTCTTCAATCAATGTCCAAGTCAAAGAATTCAACATTAAGATTGAAGAAACTATAAAGATAGAAAATCATAATGAAGAAAATTATATGATCCATATATAATAAAGAAAAGTGGCAATTGGTTATACTTACAGTCTCAATCATGAAAGGATGAAGGATAGAAAGAATACAGAGAAGTTAAATTGGAACTCTAAGTTATGGTAATATTTTGTAAATATAATGATCTCTTTCAAAAATGATTATGTTCACATTTCCTTGTATTTAAACAAAAATCCCTATGTATACCTAAGTTCAGTCCTAGATTTAATAAACAATGAAAGTCTAAAAAGAAAATGCAGTAGAAAATTGAGATCAGTTTGTATGTTTAACAATCATAAATTATGTAGTCATATAGTTCTTGGATTGTAGAACATACTAAGACACATCTTAGAGAGTATATAGAATAGAAGTATGATGATGATATAATAAAGTAGAATACGACGATGATGAAAACATAGTATGGAGAAAAACAAAGTTGGAATTCTAGAAAGATTAGCTTTGGTGAAATAATTGTTTTTTTTCTGTTTTTTTTTCTTAAAACCACCTAGCTTGTGAAATTTTTCATGCCAACTGGAGAATACAAGGATGTACAAGATAAATTTATAGTTTTATCTTTTTTTCTAGATCAAAGGATTATTGGATTCATGTTGTTATACCTGAGTTTTATATTAAGAATTACTTCTGGAATTTAGAAAATTGTTTTTGTATATTACAGGTTGTTCCAGCACTCCATCTGACACCCTATATCCTCTGTAGAAAGACCCAATTAGGAGAAATAACCATAGAGGCCACTTAAATCATAATATTTCTAAACTACAAAAACAAGCAGGAGTTAGAAGAACTAGAAATTGAGGACAACACAGAGACCATCCTTGAGATTAAGAAGGTCATGACCAAGAAAGGATTGATGTTGTAGCTAGAAGAAAAGGCTGAAGTGGTGGACACATGTGTGCAGATATTTTTCAGTAAGTTTGAAGTGCTACATAAGAAATATCTTCCTAGATTATTAATACTTAATGACAAATTGATCACTCTATCTGATTACAAACAGAAAATGAGTGCAGTGGCAAAGGACAGTTCGAATTTTGCAGGGATACATGGAAGCATTTCTGGTAAAGCTTTCCTAGAGACATTATAGTTGGAATTGAATATTCAACATGATATTAACCATATCTTCATCACTAAGCATGCATTTTCCAAGTACACAAAAATGGATGAGATATACAAAAAATTGCTCGATATTTCTATCCCATGTAAAAAGAGATGGGAAGATCTATGCACTTTACTTGAGTAGAGACAGTTTAGGTGTTCTAGTCAGCATGGAGCAACTAGCCAAATTCAAAGAGATGAGTCACCAACCACTTCCACCAAATCAGCACAAAGGATCCGAGCAACTCAACAAATCCCTATATTTTGTATTTTAGAGATCTAGTTAGTTAGACATTCCTTCCAAAATATCCTGGTCATTTATGACAGGATCTAATGTAAATAATTCTATAAATACTTCTCTTTTCTAAGTATTGAGAGTTGATTTTTGCACCCAGGAGCTATTGTATAATTTTTTCAAAGGATCGACCAGTAATAAAAGAGGCTTATTCACAGGATTCTTGTGTCAAATTATTGGTGATGTCTTTATCTCTTTCTTAAAAATTTTCTCATTCTTTGTAATCATTTCATGTATTTCCAATTCTAATCATTAAAAGAAAGTCAACATAACAAAAAATATTTCATATACTTTATCTCTGGTTTTTTAATGATTTGTATGTTTTTCATTTGAAACTAAGTGAAGGAATTCTTAACTTCTCCTCTGCTTAGTGCACTTTCCCCTCTTTCCCCTCTTATTCTATCCATTTAATCTGAATAGATCCAATAGTTTTACTACCATATCCTATGGAGAAAACCTTAGAAAATCTGAAACTGATCCTAATCTTTAAGTACAAACGCCATAGCCCAATGGAAATTTGAGCATTCTTTCAGCCAATTATTTCAAACAAACAAACCAAATTTTGAACTGCCATAACTAGCCTAACATTTTAAAACTCAAACAAATATAAATCTAATAGAGAGATCCCTCTTTGAAGCTGTCAGGGCTAGATCCCAGCTTCCAAAATGTTTTGGTAGTTACCTCTGTCAATTTCTTCTACAACCTATGGAAATTATAGAGTGATAACACCGTCCTCAAGTGTTGTTCATGCTCTTCCTTTGACTTAGAATATATAAGAATGTCGTCTAAAAATACAATTACAAACTTATCTAAGTATTCTCTGAAAATACCATTCATTAAACAAATGAAGACAACTGTCGCATTTGATAATCCAAAGGGCACCATTGTGAACTCATAATGACCATACCTTGTTCTAAAGCATTATTGTTGATGTATTCTTCTTTGATTCTTACTTGATGATAACCTGACCTAAGATCAATCTTAGAGAATATTTTTTCATCTTTCAATTGATCAAAGAGGTCATCAATCCTTGGCAAATGATACATATTCTTCACAGTTACTTTGTTCAACTGCCTAAAGTCAATGCAAAGTCTCAATGTTCCATCCTTTTTCTTCACAAATAAAAATAGGGCATCCCAAGGTGACACACTTGGGCATATATACCCCTTCTTTAGAAGCTCTTCAAGTTGCATTTGAAACTCCTTCAATTCTGGTGTACTCATCCCATATGGAGTATTGGATACTGGAGTTGCTCCAGACATCAAATTTATAGAGAAATCAATGTATCTTTTAGGGGGTAATATTGGGATTTCCTTAAACACATCTTCAAACTCTTTTAGGACTACATAATCTTCAATATTTGACACCTTATATTTAGGTGTCTCTTCCATATGTGCTGCAAATATTTGACACCCTTTTCTGTAACATTTCTTTAGCCGCAATGCTGAAATTTCTCTGATGGTTACTACCCTGGGAATTCCCTGCATTGTCCTTAGGTTCCCTTCCTCATCCAATAAAGTAAATTCCTTGTTATGACAGTCTAGGATAGAATGATGTTGGTCCAACCAATCCATCCCATATAGACAGTCATAGGAACCGAAAGGCAAGATGTTCAAATTTTCCCTAGTGTTAAGTCCATTCATGTCCATAAAACATGACTTAACCATGTCATTAACGTTTCTTTTGGCTCTGATAGACAGCTGCACTAACCAATATTTTCCATTCTTTCTTCTTGGAAAATGAAAACTTTCCACCATCTTAGGATCTATATAACTATGACTAGCTCTTGAATCAATTAAAATAACAATGGTTTGGTTGTTGATCATACCTTCAAATTCAATCATATGTGACTGATACTTTGCTTGCTTGTTGTCCAGGGTTGCATATATCCTTGGTACATTTCTTCCCATGTCTTCAACTATTTCATATTGATGTACATTGTGAACAGTCCTCACTTTTTCACCTCTGTGAGGGAAATCTATAAACATATGTTCTCCTTTGCAACCCCAACATTGAATACATGGATACCTTGGCGTATGCCCCCTGTCTCAATCATTTTGGGTTCTCCAAAAGTTGGTTGTCCCTAAGGATTATTTATGAAGAATGGTGGCTTAGTTCCCTTCTTCCTCTGATCCCTCTTGAATTTCTTCTTTTCTTCCCAAGAATTTTGGAAAGTTGGCCTTGATTTTTGCTAATCATATAGGCACTTAGCTCACCAGTTTAATGTGAGGTCCAGTTGAATCAAATTTCAAGAGATCCTCATTAGTTATGAGTGTTTGGTAATGAAACTTTTCAATGTTTATAAAATCCCCCATAGGTTTGACTACAACACTAGGGAACTTCGTGTTCATGTGTAACATCCCCAACATCCAATTGGGCTATGCCACGTAAAAAATTTCGAACTGTATGCAAATTAAAACATATACACACATAAACTCTTGCGGAATTATATATATATAACTTAAAACAGACAAATACATTTTGTAAATGCACATTATTCATATGGAAATAAAAGTAAACATATACATGCAACATAGACAAGCAATACCCATAAATATAAAGACAGGTATAAACCACACACAGGAAAAACCCATAAAAATAAACACATAAATAATAATGCAACATATAATTTAACACACAATTGAAACTTATCTTGGTAATAATATCACCAACTGCATGTAGACCTTCCACAAACCTCCCAGCCTTAGACCACATTGCTCATCACTATCACTAGTGGGTCACCCCTGAGCTGGGACTAAACTCCACCCGAGTAAATGGATTCCTAACCAGGATGATGTATCTCAGACAACAGGAAAGACTTCGTCACAAGTGCCAAGTCAAACCAATAGCCTACAGTGGCTCATTCCTCACATTCCTATCCCACCCCAAGAAGTGTCCCCCTTTTCTGCTCAATAGTCCCTCGGCTACCCCACTTCCCTTCCAGGGCTTCAACAACAGACTGGACATGAAGTCTTAGAGCCCTATAGCTGCAGTTTAGCACCTTCGGGGATCAATTCCCAACAATTCTATCACCTAGAGAGAAATTTCTCATGGGCCTGACAACCCACCTCTTCAGTCTCCCATGGGCCTAACAACCCACTTCTTCAATCCAACTCCCAAGATAACTAGGTACAGGTGTGGGTACATGTACAATGATAGTAACAAAAAGGTACAGAGGAAAACTCAATGAGTGAGTGAATGATTATGGAATGCATGAATGAGAAAATGAACTAAGTTCAAACTATATGTATGCATGTTCCCAAATTGACACTTGTCATGTTGGGAGCTACTTTGGCCCACTTGTCCCCATCCTTAGAACTTACGATAAAATAATTATCCAAACTTATACTTTAAGGAATATTAATATAATATTCCTTTTTGGATTAAGCTCCCTAGCTTAGCCCTTTTCCTCAACTTTTAGCCCCCCCCCCCCTTTCCCTAACTAGTGGATTTTAGTTCCCCATACTCTTTTATCGTGCTCGGTCTACACGCAATGATGTATTATATTAATGATAAGACATATACAAAAATAGGCTCACTGGCCTTTAGCATCTACACTCTTTGGCCTAATTCCACACATAAGTCTCCTAGCTTATAATAACTGGCTTACCAGCCTATAAAACACCCTATATACACAAAGGCTCCCTGGCCTCACAATCGTGTGCACTTAAGTTTGTTGCGCGTGGTATCCCAGAATGAGCACACTTCATCATTTTAGTGCGCAGTACATGTGCACACTATACCATGGGAGGTGCATACAAAAATGATGTCAAACAACTCACCAACTTAAGTACATTTGCATTTATATTTACAGTTGGGGTTCGCCTAGGGGTATTACATCATGGATAGATAAGGGAAATGACTAAAATTTCCACTAACTATTACAAATCTTGAACCAACCACCTTTTTCATTGAAATTTTTTCTCCATATGGTCTTTGTGAGGAAAGTTCCATGATATTATTTCTGGACATTTATTTTTCGATAAATCCATCTAACATTTCCATATAAAAATTATGCTTCCAACTATTTAATGGAGAATGCATTAAAAACAAAATTTGAGCACTCCACATCATAAAATTCATCTCAATCATCTAGATGCTAAGCTTCACCATATATTTATTTTTTTACAAAAACTGGAGAAAATTTTATTTATAAAAAGCACGACTGAGGTCATTGGATACATAGGAAGGTGTTGGTAAAGAAAATCCAACAGAGTATAAATTTCGTTTACAAAACTAGCATACATATTCTTTATGTGATCTCATTCTATTCTATTTCCAAAACTTTAACATTCAAAAACATTTTTCCTACACCTTACATAGGTTTACAAAAATATTTCATGTTATACTACCTTTCTTTTTTGGTGAGATATTCATCAGTTGGGGGCACCAAATCCACATTCAGATTTGGCAGTAGATTTTTTTCACTGGCTTATGGTCTATTATTAACCGCTTCATTATATCTCTGGACTGATATCTCTGAAGGAGCTTCCCTCGCGTCCAATTTTGTTTGCATTGTCTTCCCCTGTCTACAAAGGAAGTCCACTTCATCTTGGAGTTTCCCAATGAGCACTCTATGTTGTCCTAGTGTTTCCATAGTGAAGGACAGGCTCGAGCTATGTGAGTCTACTATGAGAGAAATCCATTAAGTGGAGGTAAAATTATCCTCCACCAACTCTTCATCGGCATGCACCCAATATT
>JZKD02S0577144.1:263257-278061 GCA_000966675.3 Picea glauca
TCATTGAATATCTTGATTGTTCATATCTAAATCTTAAAGAACAGTTTATAGATTTGTGACCAAAATTAGAGCAGAGAAAACAATAACCATAGAAAAAATCTTTGTACCTTGAAAATATCTGTCTTCTTTGAAGAGGTCGACTTATGTCATGCCAATAATCTTTCTGGTCTACAAATTCAGTTCTGGGGATTTTTCTTTCATTTCTTCTTGGTGGTTGATTTTCCTTCTTTGTTTCTGCAGAGTGATTGTTGTCAATGTTTGAGGATTTGACAAAATTGATAGATTTTGTATTACTTGGATGATCACTACTTGATCCTTCTTCATATCCCAATCTAGCTTTCAACTTTAAATTTCTTTGTTGATTTAGAATGGAGGTTAATTCTTCTGAAGCTTTAATACTTGGCAGATTTTGATGATACAATCCTTTAAATTTCTCCATTTCTTTTCTGGTTTTTACTATCTCTTCTTCTAAGGCTTCACACCTAACTTTCTTCTCTGAAATTTTTTGTTTCAGTAGGTCTTCTATTTTCTTTGCCTCTTATAATTCCACTTTCAGCAGAGCAAAGTCTTCATCAGGTTTTTTACTATCTTTCTCGAACTGTGTCAACAATTGTTTGTGCTTTCTGTTCTTAGTTCTGAGTCTATCAATTTCTTCCAGTGCACTGATCAGTTATCCTTCCAAATCAACCATAGCCTCTTCATCATTCTCATCACAGCCTGTGATTTTATTATCATAATCCTCCTTGGCCATAAGCATGAAGTCACTTGCCTTATCTTCACGGGATGAGTCACTATCGGTGTCTTCTGAGGAATTGTCATTGTTTGCAACCAAAATTTTCTTCTTATTATATTTCTTGTATTTTTACTTCTTTTCATCATCAAAGTTCTGGTCCTTTTTCTGATGGGGACACTTAGATGCAAAATGACCTATCTTACCACAGTTAAAGCATTTGAAGGGAAAATTCCCTTGATATTTTCTTGATCCTTTCTTTAACCTTCTCACAAATTTTGCCTCAATATCATATAATTCTGAATCAGTATTCTTGTCTGCTTTAAACGATGCTTCTCTAGTACTGGATTTATCTTTGTTAATTCTCATTTCATATGCAGTTAGATTTCCTAGAAGTTGATCAATGGATAGAGTTTTAAGATCATTTAATTCTTCTATTGCAGAGACTTTTGGAATAAATTTATCAGGCAAAGATCTTAAAATCTTCTGAACTAAGAGTGAGTCATCAAACTCCTCACCAAGACCCTTCATGGCATTTACAAGTTCTTCGACTCTTAAAAAATACTTGCTAATTGTTTCATCTTCATTCATCTTTCGTTGTTCAAATTTCAATCTGTATGTTTGAAGTTTGGCATCTTTTACTTTCTCATTTCCTTCATAACTGCTAATAAGTTTATCCCACATTGCTTTGGCAGTATCATGATGCATCACCTTTACAAACTTAGCTTTAGAAAGTCCATTCAAGATAGCATTCATCCCCTTAGCATTGAAACTAAACTCTAACTTATCATCCTTGGAGGCTAGCACAACATGCTTGTATATCCGGTCTCTACTACATCCCAAACATCAGCACCCAAGGCCATTAAATATGTTCTCATTCTAATCTTCCAGAAGGAAAATTATGTCCCATCGAACAGAGGGGGCTTAGAGGCTGAAGTTCCTTCATGACTTGTCATGTTTAAGCTTACAGATCTACCTTTGAATAAAAGGAACCCTCTCTGATAGCAATTGTTGAAATTACTAATACAACTGAGAAGGGGGGGGGGGTGAATCAATTGTATTTGAGCTTAAACAATATTAATTCTATTAAAACATTCTTAATATTTCTTCAATTGTACATCAACATCATACAGTATATGGACAGTAAAGGTAAAAAGCATCAATCACACATAAGGCATACACAGAGACAGATTTTCACGAGGAAACCCATAAAGGGAGAAAACCTCTTCTTCTTCGAAATGATAGGCAGTCTTTTAAGTTATGTGCATCATCTTTAATTGAGCTCCAACTCAATGTGAGGTTTCTACCTCTGTTTTACAAGCTGCAACTTGTTTGAGAGCACCAACTCTCTGGTTTCTCTAGCACCCACTAGAAGGAAGCACCAATTCCCTATATGTTCCAGCACCAACTTCCAGTTACACAGGCTCCAACCTGTATAACAGAGAACACTTGTTCTCCCTTGCACCACCCTGCCACCCTGGTTTCTCTGGCTGCAACCAAATGGAAGCTACAACTTCCTATGTTCAAGCTCCCACTTGAACCTCTAAGGACAACAATCCTCCCGAGCACCTCCCAACCTCCCTAGAAAATGAATGAATAAATAAGTAGTCAACTATGCAGATGAATCAATTCTTACCAATCTTTCTTTGTTCTGTAAATTTGGTCTTCTACAAACTGTTATTTTGTTCTTCTCTTCCTCTATCTGTTCAGCAGGTCTTCTTTGCATCAACTCATTCTTTCATTCTATTCTACTTCAACTCGTTCTATCATTCTGCTCTGCTTCATGATTTCTTCATCATCTGTTAAAATTTTCTGAGCTTTATCTCACACTGCACATCTTCTCAATCTCACATTGCGCATCCTCCTGTATTCCCTTTCTTACAGCTTCATTTATTTTCATACAGAACAACCAACCTCACACAGTCTGTCTCATCTTCTTTTATACACACCTACACGACAGTTCAACTTCCCAACTCCTTAGGCAAAAGGACGACAACTCTCTGAGCAACTGAAATGCCAACTAATCGGCAATCATGAGTCTATTTCGCTAACAGATGTGAAAGTGAGGAGTTAACTGTGAGAGAGAACAGTAACCCTCTGATCAACACTTGATCTGACGGTTCAGATCATTCCGCGATTTCGCATATCGCTATTTCGAAATTCCCGATGTTCAATGTTCTTGTCACTTCCAAATCCCGATCCTCGATACTCTGTGAAGAAGTCAGATCAACGGTCCAGATCACTTCTTGATATGACGGTTCAGATTCAGTCGAGATTTCACACATCGCGATTTCGACACTCTTGGCGTTCAATGTTTTTGTCACTTACAAATCTCGATCCACAAAACTCCGTGAAGAAGTCAGATCAACGGTCCAGATCACTTCTTGATCTGACAGTTGCAATTATGTTGCGATTTCGCATATCGCGATATCGGGATTCTTGATGTTAATATTATTTGACATCTCCAACACTCGATCCTCGAAACCCCGAAAGGAACTTGGATCAACGGTTCAGATTCAATCTTGATTCAATGGCTACGATTAAATCGCGATTTCGCATATCGCGATTTCGAAATTCTTGTTGCATTGTTCCTTTTCCCTCTCCATGTAGCGATTCGCGAAAATCCAATATGGAGTTGGATCAACGGTCCAGATCTGATCTTGGTTCAACGATTGCGATTAAGTCACAATTTTTCATATCGCAAAATCGAGATTCCTGTGGATGATATTACTTGACATCTCCAAATCTCTATCCCCGAAACTCCGACATGGACTGGTGTCAACGGTCCAGATTCAACCTTAATCTGACAGCTCAAATTAAATCGCGATTTCGCATATAGAGAAATCGAGATTCCTGTTGTTAATAATATTTGACATCGCGAACATTCAATCCCCGAAACTCTGACATGGACTTGAATCAATGGTCTAGATTCAATCTTAATTTGACGGCTTAGATTAAATTGCAATTTTTCATATCGCGATTACTCCCGCTTCTCCTTGTACTTTAAAGAACGTGCAAGTTCTTCTTGATCCAACGATGGTTGGACCCTGCGCTTGGATCTAATGCTTGAGATCTATATTCCTCTTCAGCATGCTCTTCTTGTCTTCATTCAGATCCGACGACCCTCATTCTATCGGGAATTTTGAATGGGATCCGACGACCAGAAATGATTCTCAAACCTTACGGGCCTACCTCTTCAACGTGCTCTTATTCAGATCTAACGCCCATCGGGAATTTAGGATGGGATCCAATGAACACAGTTGTTGCTCTTCCCCAATTATCATTACACCGCTGATCATCGTTGTTGTACTCAAGCCATCATTACTACTGTACTTGCCATCAATGACAAGTATATGCTGCTTGTAAAACACGCCAACAATTCTCTGTACATTATTCCTGTACTCATTCCATTCGTTGTCTGTTAAATATTTGCCAACAAGAAATCCTTTAATAATGATTGGAAAGGAGGCAATGTTCAATAGTTTCACAAGATTGTTAGACCCATTTAAGGAACTGATTTGTCATTGTGGCATGTTTCGAAAAATTATACTTCAAAAGGTTGCAAAATAGATTGTAAATGGTTCTAGTTAAGACTATGTAAGGTTGAGAATAATTGTACTGCTTCTTGAAGACTCAAGCAAGAAAGCTCTTCCACGACTAAGAGTGAACCTAAGAAGAATATTTTCAATGTTACAAATTCTGAGAATAAGATGACGACCTTTCTAGTTGATGTTATGAAGATGGTGGGATCCATTTTTTTAAACAAACATAAACCCTCCAACAACAAAATCAAGTTATGCAAAACAAGATACTCCATTTGGAAAGGCAAGCCCATCAAAATAGATTTCAATCTAGAGGGTGAGGTGGTTGGGATAGACCTAGACAATCTCAACATGATCAAGAACAAAAGGTTCCCAACCCCTTAGAGGCAAACAATGTGGTAGAAGAAGAGCCTTTTCCATGGTGTAAACCTTTTGATTAGTTGCATAAACAAGACACTTGTTTGGTTGCCAAGGAAGTTATTAGATTAGCAAGTGAGAGTTAAAATGATGGGCCAAGAAACTCTATCAACTATGTCGGTGATTTTTGCAATGAGATTAATGTTTTCTCCAACTCTCCTAATGAACGAGTTAAATGGGCAAAGGAAAGGGACCTTGATCAATCCAATATTTCCAAAGCTCTAGCCCCTAAACCCCTTCAGGAAGAAATAAAGAGGAGAATCCTAGAAAAGGATTGGATCACTTATCAACGAAGGGCTAAACAAGTTCAACCTCAACCCCAAGAGCCTCCAACCCAACCAAGTGCTCCTATTACACAACCACAACTGGCCCAAGATCTACAACCCCAAGTGATGTTACAAAGAGAACAATGAATTCAGACAACAAAGACTTCAAGTGATGTTTTAGACATGTCAAAAGCTACTTGGGATGATATCAATATTGATTTGAAATCCTACTTTTCCAAATCCCATATCTCTATACCTTTATTGGAGTTTGCGAAGATACCATCACAAAGAAATAAAATCAAACAAATTTTGGGATTAGGTGAAGGAAAGGAAGAGTCATGTGACAATACACGTGTAATCATTAAAACTGTGGAAAAAGGAGGATTGAATGAATGATGTGACCCATTTTACATATATTTGCAAGTGAACAATGTGTTATTGCAAAATTGTTTGTTGGACTCTGGAGCATCAACCAATGGAATTCCTTTGAAAACAATGGAACAATTAGTCCTCAAGGTAACAAGACCATACCAGAACATTTGTTCCATGGATAGGAGAGAGGTATAAGTATTTGGTGTGATAAATAATTTGGTTGTAATATTGAATATATATATGGATGTCATGGTTATGACTGATGTTGTCATTGATATCCCAAACTGTTGGGGGGTAGTTTTATCGAGGAAGTTCACTGCTCATTTAGGGGGATCCTTACAAATGGACCTTTCATATGCTACTATCCCCATCGTGATGACACTTTTTTAAAGTTGGGTAGGGAAAATTACAAAATATATCATGTTGAAGACCCTAATCAACCCAAGAATGAGTATGTGAGCAAGTTGGATGAAGACTCGAGTAGTTAGGAAATCCTCACTTTTTCTTTGGCACTTGAATATAAGGAAGCTAAGGATGAAGTATGGAAGAAGAATGATCACTTAGAAGAACTTCATAATCAACCTTTGGTAGGATGTTATTAGGAAAGAATACCAAACTTAATTCATATGGGTAATTTTTTTCCTTTGATCATGGTAAACAAGGAGATTCAACTATACCCGTAGTTGGAGCCACCTTTTCCACTTGATTTCATTATCTCTATGTGTTTTTGGATTCAAAAGAATTGTGACACAACCTTTCTATTGAATTTAGGTCTCAGGTTTGTACTTCAAGATCACCATCCTACCTCAAGCCTTGATACCTTACCCTCTATCACCAATACTTCATGGATCCATTTATTTCCTTGAGTAGGAGTTTAGAGTGCATGTTTTCTTTCCATGCATGTTTGGCTTGATTTATGTGTTTATTTGCATGCATTGCTTAATTGAATTGCTTGATGCATTTGATTCACCTTAGAATAATTTATTGCATATGTTTTCATGCTTTACTTTCATGCTTAGACTTAGTGAAATTTTTTTATTTTTTTGCAAAGTAGTTTTTATCTCACAAGGGTGGTAGATTCGCCCCTTATCATGACTTTTTCAAGTTAGATGGTGTGTAGGTCACAAGTCTGCAGGAGATTCTGGAGTTCTCATACACTCTAGCATTAGAGTGCATGACCCCGAGTAGGAACCAAATGTTACCCCCCAAGGGGTGACAACTTCAAAGGTACCTTCACAAGGTCTCATATTGTTGTTAAGAAGTTCTTCTCGTTGTCTAATGAAAAAGGGACGTGTTCAATATAATGAACACATAAAGAAAAAGGCATAAAGGGGTAGTAAGAAACAATGTCGAGGATAAGTAACTCAATGCTAAAGTTCCCTCTTAAAATCTATTGTATAAAAAAATCCTGGCTCATGAAAGCTAGATGAACAAATAAAAATACCTATGCATATACATGACTTTGAGCATCATAACATGAAGTTTTTACCTTCCCTTTTCCATATTCATTCATCACATTACCTATATTTCACCTAGGGACTTCAGAAATACTTGTTGTCCTAGGACTTGTCACATGTATAAGGGTTAATGTTGCTTCCCTTTGGTAAAAATTACACAAATATTAAAACTAACCCTTATTTGTTAGGTTGTGTTAAGAGAGATCACTATGTGCTATCATCTAATGGGCTTGCCAAGAAGCTAGACCCATCACTCCAAGTGGGTACCTTACATTGGGATACATGTACCATGCCTCGAGATATGTGACATTGCATTAGGATCCATGATGTCACATTGGGATACATGTACTTATAGTTTATCATAGCTTTAGACATTGGGATCCATGTCATTTACCTTGGGATTTATGTACTACATTGGGATACATGTAACTGCATTGGGATCTATGACAATTCATCGAAGCATGATAGGGACACATCATCACACTTGCCACATGGACCACTCATAGTTAATAAATAATGACATTCACTATAAAAATGAAAAAGAAAAAAGAAAAAAAGTAAATTAAGAAAAAAAAGTAAAATGACATTCATAAAAATGAAAAGTTAATAAATAATAATCATAATAATAAAAAATTGAAAAAAAAATCATTACAATAAAATAAACTCTATAGATTCATCTTAACTATAAGTTTATCAAACCTTAAGAGATCAATCCTTCTAGGTTGTTGGAGTAGTTTTTATACATTTGAGGAGACAATTATAGGTATTGGAATTGTTGTATGAGTTTGATACCTTGGATTAGACACCATTTGTGTTTCTATGAGACCTAGTAGGTAGCCTTTGCTCTAGTGGATTCATAGCCCCAGTTCGGGGGTGACCTGCTATTGAGAGCACTAAAACATTAGTTTTTATGGTTGGGTGGAATGTATGAGGTCTCGAGCTAGTTGGTCATTTTATAAAAATATAAGTGTTATTATTATATAATTTTTTGTTGTGCATAGTATGTCTTTTTATATGTTGAATTCCATTATGCTATGCATGTGTGTGTCTCCTCGGTATATATAGGAGACTAGGAGGTACAATTACAACTAATGGACCTAAGACGACATAAATAAAATAACAATACTAATGTAATATGCCCCAATTAAGGGGTAACATGCCACTATTTAGGGCTTAACATGTCTATATTTCATAATTACAATTCCTCATGCAATATAAAAAATAGAATTCTCGATGCAAGGCTAAGTGGTTAGATTACAATTTTTTGTATTTTAACTTAGCATACTAATTTATATGAAGTAGGTTCCTTCTTTGGATTATGAATGATAAGATGTGGTTATGAGTGAATTCAAATATATTTAATGCAATGATGTAATTATTCACTTTTATATAACTCACTCTCATGTTTTGTGATTTTTTAATGATTTGTTGATTTGTTGGTTTTTATCACTAATGGTTTCATAATTACAATTTCTAATGGAGGAGTCATGTTCTCTAAATCTGAACTTGTATTTCACAATTAAAATTCTCAATGCAAAAAAATAAAGAATTACAATTCCCAATGCAAGGTTAAGTGGCTATGTTACAATTTTAATCATTTGAACTTAGCATACTAATTTATACCAAGTAGGTGTCCCCGAGGTGTAGGACAGTCAGTGATGGAGTGTGTTGTTAAGACACTCTGTGTTGAAAAGTCATCAGTTTGAAACCTGCGGGGACAAAAAATCCAACCATGTTAAGGGTTGGTGTGGCTCAGGTCGAGTGCAATCCCCAGGTGACTTTGACAGCTTAGATGCCCCTGAGTCACGGTTTCTCAATCCAAAGGTTAATCCCGCTGCCAAGAAGGTCCGGACAAATTAACAAACAAAAAATATATATATACCAAGTAGGTTGCTTCTTTGGATAATTATTGATAAGTTGTGGTTATGAGTGGGTTGTCTGCATGTTTATACATGTTGCAGAGGCATGGGTGCTCTTCATATATAATCTAAGGTAAAGGACATATATCCACCTTGTATCTTAGAGCATGGAAGGTGACTACAGATAGTCTTGTTCCTATTTGTCAATACCATATATGTTATATATTTTTTATTTTTCCATTCATTAGGACCTAGATATAACATTTCCTAATGAGATTCAAATGCCAATCAAGACTGAACCGATCAACAAGATTCATTTCTAATGAGATTCAATGCCAATCAAGACTGAACCGATCAACAAGATTCATTTCTAATGAGATTCAAATGCCAATCAAGACTAAACTAAACAACAAAAGTCACAAAATTTTGTTGATATTTGATACTCTTCCTAAATAAAAGAAGAGAGATTAAGATGAACTTAGAATACCTTTAATTTAAAATTATCCCTCTTAAATACTTGATTTATTGGTGCTTTCAATTATACAACATTGAATCAAACAGTTTAGATATTTATGCTTTCAATTATATAATACAGAATCAATAATTTTAGACATTTGTAATGTAGGTGGTTAAAATGAATGAGGAAAGTGAAGTGGGTCATACTATCTCTACATATCATACACGTCTCAAGAAAAATCCAGGGCGACCTTCGAAAAGAAATGATGGCTTCTTTATTTATTTTTTATCTATTTCAATTATGTCGCTTGCTCAACCAAAAAAATAGAAATGTCATTGAATTTCCAATGATCCAAGGTTCCCTAATTACTATTTCCAATGGATTTATCATAATTACGAAAGGTGTCTATATTTCATAATTACAATTCCTCATGCAATATAAAAAAAAAAAATAGAA
Organism: Picea glauca; assembly: GCA_000966675.3. Taxonomy (NCBI): domain Eukaryota; kingdom Viridiplantae; phylum Streptophyta; class Pinopsida; order Pinales; family Pinaceae; genus Picea; species Picea glauca. The sequence goes on from JZKD02S0577144.1 coordinate 272,814, forward strand.
TTTTCAATAAGTGGTTAGATTACAATTTTTGTTTTTTTCACTTAGCATACTAATTTATTCGAAGTAGGTTCCTTCTTTGGATTATGAATGATAAGATGTGGTTATGAGTGAATTCAAATATATGTAATGAAATGATGTAATTATTCACTTTAATATAACTCACTCTCATGTGTTGTGATTTTTTAATGATTTGTCGATTTGTATCATTAAAGGTTTCATAATTACAATTTCTAATGAAGGAGTCATATTATCTAAAGCACAACTTGCATTTCATAATTACAATTCCCAATGCAAAAAAATTAAAGAATTACAATTCCCAATGAAAAAAATTAAAGAATTACAATTCCCATTGCAACATCAAGTGGCTATATTACAATTTTAATCACTTGAGTTTAGCATATTAATTTATACCAAGTATGTTGCTTCTTTGGATAATGATTGATAAGTTGTGGTTATGAGTGTGTTGTCTGCATGTTTATACATGTTGCAAAGGCATGGGTTCTCTTCATATATAAGCCAAGGTAAATGACATATATCCACCTCGTAGCTTAGAGAATGGAATGTGACTACAAATAGTCTTGTTCCTATTTGTTGATACCATATATGTTCTATATTTTTTAATTTTCCATTCATTACGACCTAGATATAACATTTCCTAATGAGATTCAAATGCCAATCAAGACGGAATTGATCAACAAGAGTTTCATTTCTAATGAGATTCAAATGTCAATCAAGACTAAACTAAACAACAAAAGTCACAAAAGTTTGTTGATATTTGATACTTATAGACTCTTCCTAAATAAAAGAAGAGAGATTAAGATGAATTCAGACTACTTTTAATTTAATTTTGTCCCTCTTAAATACTTTCAAAAGTAAGTAACAATGTTATTTGTTGGTTCTAGATTTTACTTAATAACACTACTTGATTTACTGGTTCTTTCAATTATATAATATTGAATCAAACATTTTAGATATTTATGCTTTCAATTATATAATACAAAATCAAGAATTTAGACATTTGTGATATAGGTGGTTAAAATGAATGAGGAAAATGAAGTAGGTCATACTATCTCTACATATCGTACATGTCTCAAGAAAAATCCAGGGCGACCTTTGAAAACAAATGATGGCTTATTTATTTATTTTTTATCTATTTCAATTATGTGACTTGTTCAACCAAGAAAATAGAAATCGCATTGAATTTCCAATGATCCAGGGCTCCCTAATTACTATTTCCAATGGATTAATCATAATTACCAAAAGTGTCTATATTTCATAATTACAATTCATCATGCAATATTAAAAAAAATATAGAATTCTCAATGCAAGGTTAAGTGGTTAGATTACAAATTTTGTTATTTTAACTTAGCATACTAATTTATACGAAGTAGGTTCCTTCTTTGGATTATGAATGATAAGATGTGGTTATGAGTGAATTCAAATATATTTAATACAATTATGTAATTATTCACTTTAATATAACTCACTCTCATTTGTGATTTTTTAATGATTTGTCAATTTTTTTCATTAAGGGTTTTATAATTACAATTTCTAATGGAGTAGTCATATTCTCTAAAGCCCAACTTGTATTTCATAATTACAATTCCCAATGCAAAAAAATTAAAGAATTACAATTCCCAATGCAAAAATTAAATAATTACAATTCCCAATGCAACGTTAAGTGGCTATATTACAATTTTAATTAGTTGAACTTAGCATACTAATTTATACCAAGTAGGTTGCTTCTTTGGATAATGATTGATAAGTTGTGGTTATCAGTGTGTTGTCTTCATGTGTATACATGTTGCAGAGGCATGGGTGCTCTTCATATATAAGCTAAGGTAAAGGACACATATCCACCTCATAGATTAGAGCATGGAATGTGACTACAAATAGTCTTGTTCCTATTTGTCGATATCATATATTCTATATTTTTGAATTTTTCATTCATTAGGACCTAGATATAACATTTCCTAATGAGATTCAAATGTCAATCAAGATTGAACTGATCAACAAGAGTTTCATTTCTGATGAGATTCAAATGTTAATCAAGACTACACTAAACAACAAAAGACACAAAAGTTTGTTGATATTTGATACTTATAGACTCTTCCTAAATAAAAGAAGAGAGATTAAGATGAATTTAGACTACTTTTAATTTAAAATTATCCCTCTTAAATACTTTCAAAGGTAAGTAACAATGTCATTTGTTGGTTCTAGAATTTACTTAATAACACTACTTGATTTATTGGTGCTTTCAATTATATAACATTGAATCAAACACTTTAGATATTTATACTTTCAATTATACAATACAGAATCAAGAATTTTAGACATTTGTAATGTAGGTGGTTAAAATGAATGAGGAAAATTAAGTAGGTCACACTATCTCTACATATTGTACATGTCTCAACAAAAATCCAGGGTGACCTTTGAAAACAAATGATGGCTTCTTTGTTTATTTTTTATCTATTTCAATTATGTGACTTGCTCAACCGAAAAAATAGAAATCTCATTGAATTTCCAATAATCCAGGGTTCCCTAATTACTATTTCCAATAGATTAATCATAATTACCAAAAGTGTCTATATTTCATAATTACAATTCCTCATGCAATATTAAAAAAAAATAGAATTCTCAATGCAAGGTTAAGTGGTTAGATTATAAATTTTGTTATTTTAACTTAGCATACTAATTTATACGAAGTAGGTTCCTTCTTTGGATTATGAATGATAAGATGTGGTTATGAGTGAATTCAAATATATTTAATGCAATGATGTAATTATTCACTTTAATATAACTCACTCTCATGTTTTGTGATTTTTTAATGATTTGTTGATTTTTATCATTAAGGGTTTCATAATTACAATTTCTAATGGAGGAGTCATATTCTCTAAAGCCCAACTTGTATTTCATAATTACAATTCCCAATACAAAAAAAATAAAAAATTACAATTCCCAATGCAAGAAATCAAATAATTACAACCAATGCAACGTTAAGTGGCTATATTACAATTTTAATCACTTGAACTTAGCATACTAATTTATACCAAGTAGGTTGCTTCTTTGGATAATGATTGATAAGTTGTGGTTATGAGTGTGTTGTATGCATGTTTATACATGTTGCATAGGCATGGGTGATCTTCATATATAAGCTAAGGTAAATGACATATATCCACCTCGTAGCTTAGAGCATGGAATGTGACTACAAATAGTCTAGTTCCTATTTGTTGATACCATATATGTTCTATATTTTTTAATTTTCCATTCATTACGACCTAGATATAACATTTCCTAATGAGATTCAAATGCCAATCAAGACGGAATTGATCAACAAGAGTTTCATTTCTAATGATATTCAAATGCCAATCAAGACTGAACTGATCAACAAGAGTTTCATTTCTAATGATATTCAAATGCCAATCAAGACTAAACTAAACAACAAAGGTCCCAAAATTTTGTTGATATTTGATACTTATAGACTCTTCCTAAATAAAAGAAGAGAGATTAAGATGAATTTAAACTATTTTTAATTTAAAATTATCCCTATTAAATACTTTCAAAGGTAAGTAACAATGTTATTTATTGGTTCTAGATTTTACTTAATAACACTACTTGATATACTGGTGCTTTCAATTATATAACATTGAATCAAACATTTTAGATATTTATGCTTTCAATTATATAATATAGAATCAAGAATTTTAGACATTTGTAATGTAGGTGTTTAAAATGAATGAGGAAAATGAAGCAGGTCATACTATATCTACATATCTTACACGTCTCAAGAAAAAGCCAAGGTGACCTTGGAAAACAAATCCTTAACTCTCGGCTAGATTGTCGATATTGCACCAAATCGATTAATTTCAAAAGGGGGAAATACTCAACATAACGAATTCTACAATGTCTTTGATTACTTCTAAGGATCGTTTATAGGATAGACATTTCATGGTGTAGTGAATGGTTCATTTGATGTTGGCTTTTCAATGAGTGTTATAGTGTGAAACACTGATAGAGTCCCATTAAGAATTTTATAATACATAATCAATAATTTTAGGCATTTGTAATGTAGGTGGTTAAAATGAATGAGGAAAATGAAGTAGGTCATATTGTCTCTACATATCATACATGTCTCAAGAAAAATCCAGGGAGGCCTTGTAAAACAAATCCTTTAACTCTCGGCTAGATTGTTGATATTGCACGAAATCGATTAATTTCAAAAAGGGGAAATACTCATCATAATAGATTCTACATTGTCTTCGGTTACTTCTAAGGATCATTTATAGACTAGATATTTCATGGTGTAGTGAATGGTTTGTTTGATGTTGGATTTTCAATGAGTGTTATAGTGGGTGACACTGATAGAGTCCCATAAGGCTTCATATATGTGGAAGGGTTATCCCTTCTGATGTCTAATGCAAATTCCATTACACTCAATGTAAAAATAATAATAAAATACAAGACCATAGTTCTTCTCTCCAAACATCCTCCATGTAAACTAAGAGATAAAACAATGGCCATGCAATCAACTCCAGCTTCAATGTTTATTGTGGATATTGATGGAATCACATCAATTTCTATACATGATGATCCCATCATTTATCCACGACAATCAACTAATCCCATCCATGCTAAACTTATCTCTCCTATAACACATCCATTGTCAACAACATGAATTCTCCAAGATGTTGTCCATATGAGTTTGTGAGTGCTCCAATGCATTGTCCACCTAAGCTTTTCAATGATGACAATAATCTTATTGATGATCAACATCAATAAGAATTACCAAATTCTACACATTGGACATGTAAATTATTCAGTGTGCTTATAGGAGAGACACGTAAGTTTTTTGCTTTTGCAAGGTAATATATAATTTTTATTTGCAAAAAAAAATATTCATTTTTCTTATATTATTATCTAATTCTCTTAGTCTTTGGTGCAATCCAATTATAAAAGAGTTTAATACAATCATATCAAAGAAATATTTATTTTTTGTTTTCATTATTTACTTTTAAGAAGTCAGTATGCTACTCGTGGAAAGTAAACTTAGATAGAAACGATAACAATTACTCATTCAACCACCTAAATGAAACCTAATTGATATTCACTCATTTCATACTAAAAAAATTTCATGGTGTTTTAAAAAACTTAACAAACATTATTAAATTACAAACCCTACTTCATAATATCATAATACTTAACAAGATTAATACTTCCTTTCATACTCATAAAACTTCATGATATTTCA
>JZKD02S0577178.1:0-16182 GCA_000966675.3 Picea glauca
TCCTTAAGAGGGGCGCATAGGGCAAAAGGAGGCTCATTCCTTCATTTGTTCACTTGAAGAGTTTGGAGAGGAGCAAGAGGATGAGAATGGAAGCATTGGGAGAGGAGAGCTTGGGCACCATCTTTCATGGAGGGTGCAAGGAGGCTTGGTGCCTATTTATTTTGTGGTGACAGTCTTGCTTGGTGGAGAGCACACTCTTGGAGGAGGGCACAAGCTTAGCAGGTACTAGCAATTGTTGAGCTTTTGCAGATCTGATTGGTGGAGGTTTGGAACAGCATACAAACAGAGATTTGCATGCAAGGGTTTCTCAATCAACCAAGAGAAGATCAAGGGCACATTAGTTCAGTGGAAGAGGCAACAAAGGAAGGGGGGCACACTTGTTTGAGCTCATCCTTCTTGGAACCTTCTAGCAAAGCTTGAGAGGAGCTTGCTATTTGTACAGGTTCCATTGTATTTGCTTACTTGTTGTTTTCCATGCTTGAGACATCACATATATATACTTTCATTCTAAAGTGGTTTTCCCTGGGGAGGTTTTATCCAGGGTCATGTTGACCAAATATACTTGTGTTCATTTATCATGTATGCTTAGTGTTTAAATCAGCAGTCGGAGCTTGTAAAGATCCTAGAGGAGTGCTATATGTTTTAAGGTTTGCATGTGCTAACATTCAGTGACTAAAACACTTGCAAGGGCACCTTAAAAGAGCATATAACCATTAGTTTGAAGGCAGATTTCTTGGCAGAAAATTTCAAACCTGTTTGCTGTCCTAGAACAACAGCAAGGACAGATTTGACTGAGTAAACATAGAGCCCAACAAGAGGTCAAAGACAGACCTGTTGGGCAGCCTTCTAGTTCCTCAAAAATCTACACGGTATCAGAGCCTTGGTGGCTAAGAGTTGGCTGATTTTCTAGCATACAGGTGGGAGATTTTTGGACAGTTTAGAACAGCCTTATTTCACGCTTGTGTGTCAAGTGTTGAGGCTGATTTCTTTTGCAATTTAGCATCAGTGTGAGTTCAGTGGTCAGATATGTCAGTATCTCAGATGCGGGCAGAGGATAGGCTAGCCGGAGCTAGCAACTGGTCTCCTTGGAAGACCATGATCATTTTCGTCTTGGAGGATCTTGAACTATGGGATATAGTTCAAGCTCTCGTGGTGATTCCTCCTTCACCTACTCCATCACCATTGTTGGATGCAGATTTCAGGAAGAAAAACACCAAGGCAAAAAGGACTATTTGTGATGCAGTGAGGGATCACATCATACCCCACTTGACTGGTAAAGACTATGCATTTGAGATGTGGGCATCCTTGTGCAAGCTTTACCAAAGTCCCAACCAGAACCAGAAGATGGTTCTGGAGGACAAACTCAAAAGCATTCAAATGCTCAAGACTAAGTCGGTCACTTCATACCTTGGCAGATTCACTCAGATCAGAGATGAGTTAGCAATGGTCGGAGAGGTTGTGGATCCGGACTTTATGGTGAGGACAACTTTAAACATCTTTTCCAAACCTTGGGGTTCATTTGTACGAGGCATTGTTGCCCGGGAGGTCATGCCTACTTGGGAGAGACTTTGGGATGATTTCGTACAGGAGGAGTTGAGATGCAGCTCTGGGTCTTCAGGACAGCAACGGATATTTGAGGGTGATGAGGATCTTGTTGTTTGGTCAAAGGGCAAGAAGAAGGTCGGCAAGGGTGCTTGATAGGGTCCCAAGATGGGGGCCAAGCCACAGGGAGAGAGTGGCAGTGGGCAGAAGAGAGATATGAGCAAAGTGAAGTGCTTTGCTTGTAAGAAGATGGGGCACTATGTTGGACAGTGTCCCAACAGGAAGAAGAAGTCGAGTGGTACATCAACTACAACAGATGATGAGGAGTTTAAGGCACAGTTTAAGAGGGAGTGTGCCTTCCTTATTTGTTGCACTTCAGTTGAGATGACACCCATCATCTGGTACATAGACAGTGGAGCTTCGGGCCACATGACAGGTGTGAGAGAACACTTCACTGATCTCAGAGATCCTAAGGTCAGGATGGAGATTGCGCTGGTGATGACACCATAGTCAGGGTTATTGGGCGTGGCACAGTTACTTTTCAGAGGGAGAGTATGCCACCCATTTCGTTCAGGGATGTGTTGTATGTCCCTGGGTTGAAAAAGAATCTGATATTAGTTTCCACCCTCCAAGACAGGGGTCTTGAGGTGTCCTTCAGAGGGACAGAGGTCCTCATACACCCTAAGGGGTCCCGTCTCACCTCAGGGCAGGTGATTGGAGTGAGGGATGGCAAACTAAATAGATTGTTTTTTCAGCCCCTACATGCTTTGGCAGTGAATAGCGACAGCGGTCAGTGATGTGAGTTATGGCATCGGAGGATGGCTCACCTTCATCATGGGGTTCTTGGAGGGCTAAGAGAGGTTGTGACAGAAGTGCCACAGTTCAGTGTAGAGCATCAGGATGTGTGCAGAGGGTGTGTGCTTGGTAAGTTTACCAAGGTTGTTTTCCCTAGCAGTGACAGCAAGTCAGTTGGGATACTGGATTTAGTATACACAGATGTGTGTGGACCCATGTATCGGGCGTCCTTAAGTGGTTGTGACTCGTGAGTATTATCTCACATTCATAGATGACCACTCCAGGAAGACCTGGATCTTTTTCTTGAAGGCCAAGAGTGAGGTCTTCAAGAGGTTTCAAGAGTTCAAATCTCTTGTGGAGAACCAGACTGGAAAGAAGATCAAGGTCTTGCGATCAGACAATGGAGGTGAGTATGCCTCCACAGAGTTTGTAGACTTATGTTCCCAAGCATGAATCAGAAAACAAATGACCGTGCCTTACAACCCCTAGCAGAACGGGGTTGCCGAGAGGAAGAAAAGGGCGATTACAGGTGCAGTGAGATCTATGTTGCATGATCAGACTTTTCCTTTATACTTATGGGATGAGGTGAGTGTTGCTGCAGTTGATCTGTAGAACAGGAGTCTCCACGGGATTTTGGGGAAGAAGACTCTTGAGGAGGCCTTCACTGGTAGGAGGCTCGATGTTGAGCATATCAAGATTTTTGGATGCTTGACATACTCTCATGTCCCCTCAGAGAAGACGACAAAGCTAGACCCCACAACCCAACAGGGGATTCTAGTTGGTTAATCAGAGGTCTCGAAGGCCTACCGGATCTACATTCCATCACAGCGAAGAGTGGTGGTGAGCAGAGATGTTATATTTGGGGAGGATAGAGCTTTCAGGAGGTCTCTTGAGTCGAGAGTCAATAGTGAGGAGGATGCTGAGAAACAGATTGATGTTTCAGAGAGAGCACAGCCTCAAGTGCCGAGTACACCAGTTTCAGGGGTGACAAGGTCTTTGCACTGCTTCAGGTTCACAGTTGCAGAGGGTGCAGAGACTTCATGATCTCAGAGTGTTGGCATGAGATCTGAGACAGAGACTCGTGGGCGCAGAGATCTTACTTCTCCTTGGTTACTCGAAGGAAGAGGAAATCGAGATGGTTTCAGGAGACCCTGACGAAGCCAAGGAGAATGTTGGAGAGCCCGAGAGGTTGTTCAGAGAGAGAAAAGCACCAGATAGGCTTGGGTCCTACTTGGCGATATAGATGAGCATCACAGATTCAGAGCCCGAGACATTTGCGCAAGCAGTTGACCAACAGGTTTGGCGAGATGCCATGCTAGAGGAGTATGACTCCATTATGCGCAATGATGTATGGGAGGTGGTGTCGAGGACAATGGGGAAGTCAGTTGTGACTTCCAGATGGTTGTATAAGACCAAGTATGCTGCAGATGGCAGCATAGAGAAACACAAGGCCCGAATTTCGATGCGAGGATTCTCTCAGGTAGAGGGAGTTGACTATAATGAGACATTCGCACCAGTTGCGAGATACACGTCCATTCAGAGTATTATTTCCATAGCGGTAGAGATGGGTTGGAGGATACATCAGATAGATGTAAAGACCGCATTTCTCAATGGCTTTATTGAGGAGGAGGTGTACATTGAGCAGCCACAGGGGATTAAGGTGATGGAGAGAGATTCTCATGTGTGCCTTCTGAGAAAGGCAATGTATGGTCTGAAGCAAGCTCCAAGAGCTTGGTATTCACGTATTGACACTTATTTGTTTCAGATGGGGTTTGAGAAGAGTGAGGCAGATCCTAACCTCTACTACATCATTTGATGTGAGGATACACTCATTCTCATACTGTATGTTGATGATTTGTTCATTACAGGAGCGAAGCTTCTCATAGTTGATTGCAAGTTGGGACTTGCATCAGAGTTTGAGATGACAGACATCGGTTTGATGCACTATTTCTTGGGCATGGAGGTTTGGTAGGAGGAGGGTCATATCTTTTTGGGGCAGGGGAAGTATGCTACAGACATCTTGAGCAGGTTTCAGATGGAGGACTACAGGCCCATGTCTACACCTATGGTCACCAAATGGAAAAAGCTTAGCACTTCAAATTCCCAATTGGTGGATGTTACGAGATACAGGCAGTTGATAGGTTCTTTGATGTATCTATTGAACACCAGACCAAATATTTGTTTTCTCGTGAACACTCTCAGCCAATTTATGGTGGAGCCTAGGAGTGTTCACTGGATTAGGGCAAAACATGTTTTGAGGTACATAGCAGGATCAATGGATTTTGGTTTGGACTACGTCAGAGGGGATGGAGTCAGTTTGATTGGCTACACAGACTCAGACTAGGCAGGATGTGCTACTGACAGGAAGAGCACCTCAGGGTGTTGCTTTGGCTTGGGATCAAGAGTTGTTTCATGGTTTAGTCTGAAGCAAAAGTCAGTTGCTTTGAGTTCGACCGAGGTAGAGTACATGGCAGCTAGTCAGGCCAGCTGTGAGGCCATTTGACTTCGTAATTTGTTGGTTGGTTTATTTGGTCAAGAGTTGGCTCCGACAGTCATTCACTGTGATAATCATAGTTGTATCAAACTCTCTGAGAATCTAGTGTTTCATGACAAGTCGAAGCATATTGAGATCAGATACCACTTCATCAAAGATTGGGTTTGGCGTGGGGCAATGAATCTCCAATATATTCTGACTGATCAGCAGGTGGCAGATATTCTCACCAAGGCATTGCCAAGGGGCAAGCATGTCTACTTCAGAGACAAGATGGGCTTGGTGAGAAACACTTTCCTTGATAAGGAGTGTTGAGTTTTGGTGTACCTTGGGAAGTGGTCCCCTTGTGGTTGTGGGTCTCTAACCACAACAGGGAAATATTTGACGCATTGTACCTTGTACTTTATGTCTAATTTCACTTTGACGTTTTCCTAAGTCAAAAGGGTGAAATTTGTCACTTGAGTGAAAAGTGACTATTAATTCACTTTGTGGGTGAATTGGGGGACATAAAGTGAACTATAGAAACTTAACCCAAAGTGGGTTTTGAGTTGAGATTCTTTTTGAGAGATCTCAACCGTGGATTAGATATGGCTTGGAGTGATCCTAGCCATTGATCTTTTAGGTTTCCTTATGATTCCTTAAGAGGGGCGCATAGGGCAAAAGGAGGCTCATTCCTTCATTTGTTCACTTGAAGAGTTTGGAGAGGAGCAAGAGGATGAGAATGGAAGCATTGGGAGAGGAGAGCTTGGGTGCCATCTTTCATGGAGGGCGCAAGGCGGCTTAGAGCCTGTTTATTTTGTGGTGATAGTTCTTGCTTGGTGGAGGGCACACTCTTGGAAGAGGGCGCAAGCTTAGCAGGTACTAGCAGTTGTTGAGCTTTTGCTGATCTGATTGGTGGAGGTTTGGGACAGCATACAAACAGAGATTTGCATGCAAGGGTTTCTCAATCAGCCAAGAGAAGATCAAGGGCGCATCAATTTAGTGGAAGAGGCAACAAAGGAAGGGGGGCGCACTTGTTTGAGCCTATCCTTCTTGGAACCTTCTAGCAAAGCTTGAGTGGAGCTTTCTATTTGTACAGGTTCCATTGTATTTGCTTACTTGTTGTTTNACAGCATACAAACAGAGATTTGCATGCAAGGGTTTCTCAATCAGCCAAGAGAAGATCAAGGGCGCATCAATTTAGTGGAAGAGGCAACAAAGGAAGGGGGGTGCACTTGTTTGAGCCTATCCTTCTTGGAACCTTCTAGCAAAGCTTGAGTGGAGCTTTCTATTTGTACAGGTTCCATTGTATTTGCTTACTTGTTGTTTTCCGTGCTTGAGATATCACATATATATACATTCATTCTAAACTGGTTTACCCCGGGGGGGTTTTATCCAGGGTCATGTTGACCAAAAATACTTGTGTTCATTTATCATGTATGCTTAGTGTTTAAATTAGCAGTAGGAGCTTGTAAAGATCCTAGAGGAGTGCTATATGTTTTAAGGTTTGCATGTGATAACATTCAGTGACTAAAACACTTGCAAGGGCACCTTAAAAGAGCATATAACCATTAGTTTGAAGGCAGATTTCTTGGCAGAAAATTTCAGACCTGTTTGCTGTCCTAAAACAGCAGCAAGGACAGATTTGATTGAGTAAACATAGAGCCCAACAAGAGATCAAAGACAGACCAGTTGGGCAGCCTTCTAGTTCCTCAAAAATCTACATGCATGTGGGGCTACTAGCTGCATTCAAAGAGGTTGAAGAACCTGTGATGCGAGTGTTGTACTGCTGTGAATACTTATTGTGCGTTAAATTGATTGGACTGCAGTTGTGTGTGCCTATTTGTTGATGATAGAGTTGTAGATGGAGATCGAGCCATGAAGATTTTTTTATTGTAGCAGAGGAAGCACCTGTGTGAGGTATGGTAATGCTCCATCGTGCAAAAAACACAGAATGCGGTGTGCAAGTTGTTTGCCTACTGGATCCGTTGATTGTTAACCATTGAGAGGGTCGATTCCATGTGATATGAACAGCTTGTTGGCGAGTTGTTACTCAAATAGTGATCAACAAGCAAGTTTGGTCTACTTCAATCTCAGAAATAAAAGCTGAGCCACTGCAGGGCTGAAGGAGGGATCAATCCCTGAATCATATCTTAGAAGTGTCGAAATCGTTCGAGCAAATCCAGCAGAAAGGCACTCTCGAACATCTTAAACTGCCCTCGTTCTACGAGCTGGAGAAAGAACAATCTAAAAGAAGCAAAAGAAGTTCAGGAAAATGGCATCGACCAAGCGAATGATTGTCTTCATGTCATCCATGACAGTTTAGCTCGGTTCATAAACCAGTGTTGAACGTCTGGGGATCAAGAGACATATCAAAGCAACGATCAATTATGTTTACAGTTATTGGAACAAAAGAGTGTTCTGACTAATCTCAACTCAGCCCTGGATTTCGAACTCTTAGACCACATGGATACGCTGCCAGAGAAGGGACCTATGAATCATTTGAACCTTCCCCATTGGACTGATCTTGTGAAGACCACCCACTACATTTTTGTAAGAACAGTGGTTCTGTAGGACGCCATATATTGCAGCAACTGGAGAAATGAACATTATTTTTCGTCAAATTCAATTTCAATTACATTTGACCTTCGAAACTTTGGTTTGAGAATCATGGGTTCTAAATCTGTTTCCAGAGCATGTCTAGAGGTGATTTCATTTAAAAAGAGGCAACTTGTAATGAGAGAATCAAGTGTGTAGTTGATCTGTCTTCAAATCAGCAACTGCAGACGGCTGCGGCATTTATTTGTAAGTAAAATCAGACTGGAGGTGATAAGTTCTCCAGAGGAGGTTCATGACACAGAGCAAAAAAATCTTCCAACAATGGATTTGAGTGAGGTCGGACTCTTTGGATGCTCAAGAGAGGTGTCACGATAGGTGAGAAGTGGAAATCAAAGTTCAACATGCTAGTTGGAGCATAACACTATAAAAGGCAAGTATATGTGTTTTAAATTTTCTTTCACACATGGAAAACGACCAAGATTATATATTTTATAGAAATAAGTGATAATGACCAAGGTGGAAAAGATTGCATTTAATGGGGATAGTTGAGAAATGATATAAAGTCACATTGTAATTTTTTAAGTCAGAAAAAGTTAATAAGTGTGAGTGAAAAGGTATTGGGTTTGGGTTTGTAAAGGTCTTAGTCATCATTAGTAATGGTATTTTGGTTTCAAGTTAAAAGTGAGTGCAAGTCAGAGTCAATTCAAGCAATTTTTATGTAAAGAGTCAAGATAAAGTTATGGTGAGAGTATGTACCAAAGTAAAATTGTTTGTTAAGATAGTTAAAGATTGAGTCAAGTTGCATGTTTAGGTCAATAAGAGATCATCACGGTGAATGAGAAGCTTTGAAGAAGTTATGTAAAGTTGTTGGCTTGAGAAGTTGGAGGTGCATGTTCGGTGTTACCCGACACCTTTATTATTTTTGTAATTGAAAGATGGGTGCATGATCGGCTATACCCGACACCCTGTGTTTATTGTGCTTATTCTTTGGCAAGTGAGTGTGAATCATTAAATTTTAAAAAAATGGACAGAGGAGGGAAAAGACTTCAAACAGCTAATCAGAAAATTGAACTACTACAACAAGATCTTGATGATGCTTTGCAAAAAATAGACAAGGTACAGAAGCAAAATAATTCCATAATTGGCAAAGTTGCAGAATTCGAATCACGAAATAATGAACTTTATCATGAATTTGTTAGTTTTTCTACACAACGCATCAACACACATTAGAAGAAAAGTTGAAATCACTAGATCAATTTGTAGATGATATTTTCAAAATTCAAGATCAAAAGGATAAATTGATAGAATCATTGCAGTAAGACTTATTGGCAAAGGAAAATGTGTTGTTAGCTCACGAAAGTGAAGTAAAACAACTAAAACATGAGAAAGTAAAGTGTGATGGAATCTGTGATACAAGTGACCTGATTCAGAAGATTGATAGTTGTTATTTGGTTGATGATAATAATGTTCATGTAAATATCTCTCTCTCTTGTTCTGAGGCTCCAAGTGATGATCCTAATGATATTTCTAAAGATGCATCTCTCACTGAAGGTGATGAACTAGGTTCTCTTATTGAAGGTGATGAACTAGGTTGTTTTGAAAAGCACACAAAAGGAATAGGTTCAAAACTTATGCATAAAATGGGTTTTGAAGGCAAAGGTTTAGGCAAGAATGATCAAAGTATCCAGAAGCCTATAGAAATTTGTGTAAGACCAAGAAATGAAGGCCTTGGTTATGAAGGTCAAACAAACAATGTAACTATCAAATTCGTGAAAGCAGAAACATTGACAACAGGTGAATCATCCGCAAGTAGCAGTAGTAGCAACGAACTAGGAGCAGAAGCCACAACAACAAATCAAGTGCCGAAACAGGAACACCATTGCAGTCATTGTGGCAAAATAGGGCATGTAAAAGCAAAATGTTGGAGCTTACATCCCTGTAGTATTTGTGATCTTACAAATCATGATCATCATAAGCGTTGGAATAGAGAAATATAAAGCCTCACATATAAGTACAATGTGGTTGGATAGATGTACCTGAATGGCAGAATATTGTTTTTATGTGAAAGAATTTTACATGATCAAGGCTTCGAATGTACAACAATATCTCCCAAACAAAGTTTATGAGTTAGTTGGTCCTCCAAAGGTCAGTTGTCATTAAAGTAAAATTAAACATGTTTAGGAAGAGTTGTCAGTTTACTGAGTCATTTCTTTGAGTCAAATGAATCTGAGCATTTTTGTACTGGTTCGTGGTAAACCAAAAACCACTTTGTAATGACAGATGCAGGTTTGTGGTCAGCTAAAACCACTTAATGTAATGAATGGTTCGTGGTAAGATGAAACCACTTCGAATTAGCAATGGTTAAGGGTGATCCGAGGAAAACCCTAAGTATGATGTAATGGTTGAAGGGTAACCCATAGAAAACCCATGGGAAGGTCAAGGGTAACCCATAGAAAACCCATGGGAAGGTCAAAACATGGCAGGTAAAAACAAAATGTTGGAACTTACATCCCTGTAGTATTTGTGATCTTACAAATCACGATCATCATACGTGTTGGAATAGAGAAATATAAAGCCTCACATATAAGTACAATGTGGTTGGATAGATGTACATGAATGGCAGAATATTGTTTTTATGTGAAAGGATTTTACAGGATCAAGGCTTCTAATGTACAACAATATCTCCCAAACAAAGTTTATGAGTTAGTTGGTCCTCCAAAGGTCAGTTGTCATTAAAGTAAAATTAAACATGTTTAGGAAGAGTTGTCAGTTTACTGAGTCATTCATTTGAGTCAAATGAATCATGAGCATTTTTGTACTGGTTCGTGGTAAACCAAAAACCACTTTGTAATGACAGATGCAGGTTTGTGGTCAGCTAAAACCACTTAATGTAATGAATGGTTCGTGGTAAGATGAAACCACTTTGAATTAGTAATGGTTTAGGGTGATCCAAGGAAAACCCTAAGTATGATGTAATGGTTGAAGGGTAACCCATAGAAAACCCATGGGAAGGTCAAGGGTAAGTTAAATAAATCCTTGATATGAAGATGATGCAGTTCAAATGATTGACTCAAGATCCAAAATTTTCAAAGAAAAATGTAACTCATGTTGATATAGGAAGCCAATGACAACTAAAGAAATAGATGAGAATAAAGAAGACAAAAGATGATGAAGACAACTCAAGACATCCAGATTGAATCATAAGTATTCATTAAGATGGAGTATGAAGGAATAATTCATACTTGTGATATGATGAAATCATTATTAATGAAAGTAGACTTATTTTAGAAGTCTACGTATGATCAAAGATGAGGACAATGAGAGAAGTTAGTAATGGAGATCACATAGAATCAACAGAGAGATTTATGGAGATATTGTGGAGATAGTTATGGAGATGGTTGTACAAATTAACTATATTGGAAATCTTGATATGAGCACCTCAATACTATATTACAAGGCCTCATGTATTGTATTGATGTAAGAAAGTGATGTATGATTATTGTACATTAACACAATGTGATCTTTGATGGATATTTGTTGTTCTTATGTGCAAATATATGTGTGGATGTTTATTTATTGTTGCTCTTTAAACCAACGATTTTGTGAATTGAAATTTTTATCATCACACAAAATTTTAATATGAATCCTAATAGATTAAGACTGCATTCACAACTTTCACATATGAACACTTGTATAAAGCAGAAACCCAAATCTTAGAAACAACATATTCCTACAAAATGAAGGTGGCAAATAAGCAAGAAGAAAAGTTGGAATGCTTTATGCCATAATAATGACACCATAATAATCCCAAACATGGATTCCTAAAAATACAAAACTGTAGACGAATTCCATGGTACTCTATTAGCAAGCCATATGAAGCAACAATAAAACATGCATGTAGGAAAGTAATGATGAAATTTGTCAGTTGGGTCTAGCTCAAGTTGTTGAGATGACAAATGTTGTCCTCCCCACTCGGGTTCAAATCTCGCTTGTGACATGTCCGCACGCTCTTTGTGAGCCAATTGTTAATTGGCAGGAGCAAGGCTTTGTGAGCCAATTGTTAATTGGCAGGAGCAAGGTACCAATAATCTCATTCTCACTTACAGGCTTGAGTGCAAGACGAGATGCCACATGTAAAAAAAATGTAAATAATGGTAAAAATTAACAAGGCTAAAAACAAATTACCAACCAATGACCTAGTGGCACTACCTAATCTTGAGAACAAATGGCAAAGCATATAGATGGACTTTGTTATAAGTCTACAGAAAACTTGAAAGCAAGATGATAAAATTTTATTGACAGTGAGCCTTTGACCAAGATAGCAAGATTCATTCCTCATTTTAATGTGAATCACCAAGACCTTGAATTTACAACAAATTTATGAAACGACCTCTACAAAACACACCACTCGATTAGACTTCAATAACAAAAAGCATTCACAACAAATGAACACAACTATGAAATATATGTTAAGAACATGTTCAACAACAAACAATATCAAAATTTAAAAACCTTCCAAATTGGAGGAAAAGGTAATCCACATAAAGGTGTACATCATAAAATAAAAGAAACTACATAGAGATTATCAACCTTCACAAGAGAATCAAAACCCATTTGAGAAAATAAGTCTTGATGTGCTATAATTTTGCATAATATAAAGATAAAATAAGTTTATTAATGTCCAATAAATGACCTAGATTGTTCAATACATAAGTGACGATACATAGCAAAAGTGTAAAGGCCACTCCTATAAAAGAAAAAAGCAAAGTTACTCTATAAGATGTAAGCTCTACTAGCACAAAGCCAAAGTGAAATACAATGCTCAGGGTGGAGTGTACAAGGAAAATAGCCTTTGGGCTCCAAGTGTCTATCATCGGAAGGAGAGGGGGAGTTGTCCACCTCTAAAGCATCCACTGTGGAATATGCAACTCCCCTATCGTCCAAGGCCAAAAGAAAGAATCTTTGGATAGAGAGTTGGCTAGAAGAGTTGGATATGGCCTGGGGGATGTGTCTCTGCCTTGAAGAGGTGGCTCACTATTAAGAACTAGAGAGAGGGGGGGGTGGGGGGGTTCCTATTGATCTAGCGTAAATTGTCTCGAGATCTAAGTCAACAACTTCATAGCAGTCTTGCTACTAGGGGCCGAACTACCTCCCAAATTTTGACGAATTTGGGGGTTAAAGTGGTGTTGCTCTCTGCCTACCTCTTGGTGCCCCTATCCACTTGGAGCATTGGGAAGAAAGATGTGATCCTTTGAGTAGTGTTTAACTAGGTGGGCAGCCAAAGGATGTAAAATCTACGCTTGAGGTCCTTTCTCGTATATAAGGCCAAGCATCCTTGATCCAAATACTGAAAAATAGTGGACTCTCTAAATAAGCGATGGAACCGACCTTGTATCTCATAATATCAAGGGCATCTAAAAATAAAGTGCTCCTCTATCTCCTACATATGGAAGAGTTGAAATAATGTGTCCTCGTGTGGAATCTACCGCTCAATGTCCACTCGAAGCCAATAAGAGTCCACTCTAAATTGACTTAAGGGGATCCTAAACCAGTGCATCTCGTGTCAAAGCATGTAAGGGGGGCGAACTATGAGAGCGTTCCTAGTCTCCAGGAAGTGTTCTGCATAAAAGGCCATCTTGGGTCTCAACCAACAGAAGAGGGGCGATCCAAGTGACCTTGATATATTGCCTATCAATATCCTCCCTGATAATCTCGTGCATCTCCTACTTATTAGGCAGGAGGTCGCTAGAAGCATCTAAAGAGTACCTAAACAAGGGAAAGCAATCAATCGATATGCAGTTACCTGTAGGAAACAAGATACCTCTGAGAACAAACACTCTCCCCTAGGAGGGGTGGACTCGGCTATGGTCTCTGAAGAGCGATAGGTAAGATATGGGTACCAATCCTTGCCAAACGTCAAGTTAGCCAATCTCTAGAGACAACATAACACCTCTACTATTCTAAAGATGGTCTCTATTCAAAAGAGGTGCATCACAAACTTTGCTTGAACAATGCACTAGGGAACCATACTCTTGCATTTGATAATGTGGCAAAGCAAGAGGGTCTGAACTCTCTCTATATGGGCCCAATCTGACTTGAGTAGGTTAGGCCCCCACATCTTTGCACTATGATGATGGAGTTCATGAGATCTAGTTTGGACAAGATATCCTAAAAGTAGGGCTAGAAACATTGTCTCTCTTTAAGGGCGAGGGATCCATACCCTTTATTAACTCAAGGTTGGAAAGCCTACCTCAACCTGAACTTGGGCCCTGAAAACTAAAACCCTGGATAGGAGTATGCAGTAGTAATCTTGAACTCCTCCCCCCTGAAGTAGAAGTGAAAATCTAAAGGTATCTTCTTCAAGCAATAGAAGATCATAACCTTGATTATCCCAAGGTTGTCTTTAAGCAACAGAATATCATAACCATGGTTTTCCCAAGGTTGATCGTCAATTGCAGAAGGTCACAAAATCTCTAAAAGCATCCAATTGTCTCTGTAGACCCTCAAGTGTGGAGGCTAAAAGGACCACGTCATCAACAAAGAGGAGTATGGACATTAGGACATGGTGGAGGAGACAACCATTGTCTAGCTAGATGTGATCGTGCAAGAATGACTCTAGCTTGTCTATGTACATCCCAAATAAGTTGGGTAAGAGGGGGCACCCTTGCTTCACCCCAATGTGCTCCTAATGAAGTATGACAATCCATGCATTGTACGAAGGCGACCAAGGACAACCTCATAGAGGAGCATAATAGCAATGATGAGAATATCTGAGATACCAATGTCTTTGAGTCTTTGGAACATGGTCTCCCTTGGAATCAAGTCAAAGGCTTTTCGAAAGTCTACAAAGCAGCAAAAGACTTTCAAAGAGCAATGTCTCGCCTCCTCGATAATGGCCCACAAGGTGAGGATATGATCCATCATCTAATATCCTAATCTAAATCCTACTTGTCTCCTACCCCAAAGTTCTCTCCTCTCAACTTCCTTAGGTCACTACAAATGAAGGGCAGTGGCATAGAGCTTCGAGAATGTTTGTCCCACCATAATCATCTCGTAATTTTTCAACTCCACACTAGAACCGAATTTATGAATTAGGTGTATGGTATGGTGGAACCAAACCAATGGAAACCTTGAGCATACAACATTGTTAAATAAATCGCAATGTGATGTACCAATGAGTGTGTACCATGTTTGAAGAGCATTGCTTGGAACCCCTCCTCATATGCATCCCTAATATTGTTCATCTCCCAAATTGCCTACTTGATATGTATATAGTAGATCATGTGGCAAGAGGATTGGGGGGAGGTGACCAAGACAAGAAGTTGTCCAAGGACATTGTAAAGGGGAGTAGTGTGGGTGGATAAGAATTGTGGGTCAAGATCAATAGGGAAGTTGGAGTGACAGGGAAAGATGGTGTGTCGGAAAGATTTTGAGGAATGGCGAGTGAGGCGCACAATTCTCGTCTCCTCTGTGTTATGAAGAGGTGTTTCTTACAACGGAGGAAAGACTGGTAAGATCTTTGTACCCGTGGGTAGGGGGCAAGATTGTGAAAGGTGTAATGGAGATGCATATGCTAGGTTTTGCATTCCTCGTCGTATTATTTGTTCATGGAATCAAACTTGGACTTAAAGGAGCAAGAGGGGCAACTAGTGGTTTGTGGGTCATAGTTGTGCTCTCAATGGGGGAAATACTCGCTTCTACAAGAAGGATAGGATAGGGTGTATTGCCTTTAATTTTGATATTATAAGTTATAGAACACTTTTGGATTTGCTCCATCTTTCTCCATGATTCTCTAGAGATGTTGCAACCCCAAACTCCAAAACCATATAAGTGTCCATTTCCCTCTAACCCAACACTCGACAATTAATTCCAAACAAATTACTTCTATTGAATAAAAGCATAGCTAAGTCATTAACGAAACATTTACAGCGAAAGCAAAAACTGGAAACCATGCACATTGCACACGAGATTTCTGGGTAAATTACCCCTGGGAAAACAAACACCTTGTTGATTTTATTGATAAAATCCTCGGCTCTCGGCCTGGGATAATGGCCCACTTAAGGAATAGTACAATGCAGCAAACAGTCTGGCCTAACACACTTGATTGTTATTCCTTTGTTGCCCCTTGCCCCTTTCCTCGGACCCTGCCCCTACACACTTGGATGGAAGTCCTTCTTCACCCAATCAATGAGATCTCCTCACTATGTGTGTGTCTACTCCTCTCACATAGGCTGCCTTTTATAATCTTGAGTTTACCCTAAATCCAAAACCCTAGATCCCAAAGTGATCAAAGGTTGAGATTAAATCTCACTTTCACTTTATGATCTAATGGCTAGAACTTAATTTAATTCACTAATGCCAAATACTTAGGCATTTGACTTAAATTAAACTCCATTAATTACAAAAGTACATTCACTTTAATAATCACTTTATAAAAGCGAATCTCCTAAGTGCTGAGAGGCATTAAGGACAACTTCCACATGTTGACACAAAACCGATGTAGAAGTACTTGTTTGATGCTACAAACATCAACACTCTCTCTTAGCGAGGAAGGTACTTCTCGAAGAGCCATCTGAAACTGGTTCTTCCTCCGACCCTGACACAATGTGGCACACATCATCCTACACACTAGCATCCCTCCAACCCTATTGGCCAGCTTGTTGATTTTTCAATAAGCTAGGTTAAGCATGAAGTTCATTCAATTTTAGCATTTGTCTTAACCATAAACAATAATGTTGCAGCAACCAAGATCACAAGAAGAAACACCATGCACAAGAACACAAGAAGTATCCTGGGAAACCCTTCTCAACAAGGGA
>JZKD02S0577189.1:5663-16182 GCA_000966675.3 Picea glauca
CTGAACTTTTAACCATGTCATGACATCATCTTGATTAAAATTTCATCATATTTCAACCATGAAATCCTTGTTTCCTTTTAATATCTAACTGACAGAGAAAATTTAAGACTTTATATATCACAGGGGGGAATAAATGATTTCTGAAAGTGGTAAATGAATTTGGGAATATAGGAATAACAAATTAAAAGTGAAAATATGAGGGATTTGATCTTGTATATATAAAATTAAATATATATTATTTTCCTTTCAAAATCAACAAATTATTTTATAATCCCAAAATCGTTTCATCATATGAAATTGATAACATGTCTTTAGGTAATATATTCTTGTTACTCTAAAAAAAATCAATAGCAAAATGAATTGACCAAACTAAGCATCACCATAAAATTTGAATGCTTTTAATTAAGAATGTCAACCACAATGTATCCTTAGAATTAATACCCAAGAAGAATAATTATTCATATATTTCTTCTAAATTCAAAAGCCATCAAAATCCTGTATCCTGATAAAAAAATTCATCATATAGAAATCCAAACTGAGGAAATTCTTGTGTGCAACCAAAACTTACAGGTATATCCAACACTTTTCTAAAATATCTCTCTCATATATATAAAACAATTGATCATTACTCTATGTGAAGGACGTAAATATGCCAATTTTTCCATATAACAACCACTTCCAAAAGATTTCACAAATTTCTTCCATTCAAAACTTAACTGAAACAACTCATCATTAAGATTGGAAGGTATTTAGGGTTTCAACCACCAAAGCCTATATAAATTTCAACAACTATAATGAGTGTAGAGGCTGGGGTTATGCAAGAAGGACATCAAAACTTTTCTTTTACAAATGATTCGAAACAATTTTCATATATTTCCTTTGAATCGACCCAAACTAGAGACTCAAATTTTTGGAAGAGAAGAGTTTAGATACATGGGAGGTTCAAAACTGGTAGGTCAACTCCAGGTAGAGGGTATAACCCCCAAAACAAATCTCAAAATATAACATATTTTGCAGTAGATTGGTGAAGTCATTTGTAAGTGGAATAACAATAGAGCTCAATAACCAACAATATTTAAACTTGGTCAAAATATATCGGAGAAATAATGGGTTCAACGTGAAGGAAAAAATAATGAATACTGGGTGAGTGTTTTACGAAATGTGGCATGAAATGTATCATAGGATTCAAGAAATCTTTCTTTCGAAACTGAAAAATAAATAATAGCATTGTTCTGCTATTATTTCCAGTAGGGTGGCGAGACAAAATCTACCAGTAGAGAAGAGATGTGTTGAGCATGGCATTAAGAGAAATGAATACATGCAGAGACTGTAAAAAATAGTAGACTTGTTGGAAAATAAGGCGCTAAAATATGTCGAAGGAGAACCATAAGGTTGACTGCAAGAATTGAGATGTATTTACTCCCTTTGAGAAGTATGAGCATTGATAATAGTATTTTGACCACAATTTCTGAAGGAAAGAGCATCATGAAAGAACACCAACAACAAACAAAACATTCAATCACAACAAACAAAACATTCAATCACCATTGCAGAGGGCTAAGGCTAATTTAACACTGCAAACTTAAAAAGGGTTTGAGGAGAACAACTACAGGAAGCATACCTATACTATTTGATTGAACCTTTCTCGTAAATCCAGAGGAGTTTCAGTGTAACAACAAAGCGAGGGTTAGGGTTTGAACAATAATATTTACAAATCTCGATTCACAGAATAAAAAAAATAGAAATGAGATAATGTAGGAGGTGGTAACCCAACGTAAAAATAGTATCACATTCAATGCACGAGCTCACGTCGCCTCAACCATTACTCTTACCTTTCCATATCAAATCTCCATTAGCATTCACAACCAATAGCAAAGAAACATGTCATGCCACATATACTAGATTTCACGTGCTTCACATCCACATCACCATCGCTTTATTACTCTCAAAATAATAACCAAGTCACTACTTTTTCAAATAACCCACATTCATGCCCAAACTATGTAACAATGGAATATAATCGATGACTAATCTCTTTAAAACAAGATTCGAGCAATACCAATAGACCGTACAAAGGATTTGAAATATATCATATGCATTGTGTTGAACAATAGGTTCGACCATTTAATAATAACTTGTCATATTACTTGAAATATATATGCAAGGCCCAAAACCAATAAAAAATGTGTTGTAATGTTTGAATAGTCTTCATGTTGATTGTTGTGATAACAAACTTTTTCAATGTGGATCCTCCATATTGTTTGTTTTTTATTTTTGTATATGATAGTCTCAACATACACCAACCTTTAAATAATGAAAAGCAACAACAATATTTTGGTAACAATACATCGCATGCAAGTTAGTCTAAGACAAAACCTTTACTTCACCATCCATCACCTCCAGAAATTCATTAACACAAGTGACTAAAGCATCAACTATCATAAGGGAACAGATAGTAAATATCATTCTTTAATTGTTTATTTCTCTTTTAAATTAGGGAACCCCACCTATAGTTAATACTTATCATATATATATAAATAATAGGATTTTTTTTTATTAATGCCTTGCAATCTTTTGCAGGTAGGTGGCTAGTTGACGATTTTAGAGTCGACAATCGGCGACTCCACAGGGCAATCAAATTAATATTTGGTTGGAACTTAAGAAAATTTGGTTTTTCTTTCTCGTATCTCTTAAAAATATTAAATTTTAATATGATATGCTCTTACAGAAAATAACATGGAGGGAAGAATAGGAAATTAGAAGAAGCGGGAATAACTATTACTTCATGAATTAACAAAATTATTTCAGGTTCGACATTTTCTACATAAATAGTATTACGAACCCAAGGATATCATCTGTCTCTTTTTTCTCTTAAATATTTACAAGATTAAAATAATGTGCAGTCGACATGGCGACAAATAGCCTTAAAATAAAGCGAACAACAAAAGGAAACGTTGATGCAGAATCAAGTGTCAAAATGCTATGAAAAAGAAAGAAACAACTAAAAGTAAAACATAAATAACAATAAGGAAATATATACAAAAGGATATACACATGAAGCATTAAAGATAAGTCAATTAAATCAATCTAGCTCAACATAGTGCTTTAGATGCGATCCATTCGTTATGAATGAAAATAATCCATCTTCCATGTCTTTAAACAAATAAGAATTGTTACCTATGACAGAGGTGATTTTATATGGACCTAGCCACAACTTTTGGAACTTATAATTCTTTCCTTTATTAGCATGATTTGCATCCCAAATTAGTACTTTATCATCAACTTTGAAAACAACAGATTTATCTTTCTTATCAAAATACTTTTTAATTGTTTGTTGTCTTCTATTTAAATTTTGTAAAGCATAATTTCTCTATTCTTATAAGGAAAGAAAAACATTAATTATTTGGGAAATATCAGATGAATTTAATTCTACATCCTATAATGATAATCTAAGTGAGGTGAGTTCCAATTCTACATGCATGATGGCTTCTTGGTCATATAGTAGCTGAAAGGAAGTATGACCAATACTATACTTAGTGGTAGTTTTTTCTTCCCAAAGAGCGGAAATAAGCAGTGTGTGCCATTGACGAGGCTTATCATCTATTATTCTCTTCATAATTTTGATCAGATTTTTATTGGTTGACTCAACCTACCCATTTCCTTGTAGATAATAGGTAGAAGAGGTGAAATGTTTCACACTAAATTTGTTAAGAAATTGAGTAATTTAGAGGAAATGAATGTTGGGCTATTATCAAAAACAATTTCAAGAGGAAGACCAAAGTGGGATAAAATGTTTGATTCCAAGAAATATATTACCTACTCATCTTGTGCATGTTTGAGTGGTACAAATTCAGTACATTTAGTGAAGTAGTCTATAGTTGTGAGTATTAATGGGACCAATGAAATCTAAACCCCATTTAGAAAAAGTAAAATACGAAAGAACATTTCGCAGAGGTATAACAGAAAATTGTCATCTACCAATAAATTTTTGGCGTTTATCACAAGCCCTTGCAAATTTAAAAGAATATTGAAAAATAGAAGGCCAATAATACCTTGTTCTTAAAATTTTGAAAGCAATAGTCTTTTCTACAAAATGACCACCAATGTGCAAATTTGAATCTGTTGATCCATATATTTGTTTTAATATTTTATGGGTTGTAGTATCATCAATACATCATTATAGTAACCCATCAACAGATCTCTGAAATAATGAATTTCCCAAGATGAGATATTTGGAGGCTTCAAGACACAACCTCCTTTCTTAATTAGATTCTAAATGACCAAGACATTTTTGATATTGTAAGAAGTAAATTATGTCCCTGTACCAAGGATTCTCAATGGATTCAAGATTTTGATTTTCGATAAAGAAGAGTGTCGATAAAGCATTTTCATTTTCTTCAAAAAAATCACTTGGTTCACGATGTTGATCCAAGTGAAGTGCTAAGTCATGTCCCTTAATAATTTTGGAAGTATTAGTAGTTAAATCATGCACTTGAATCTTTGCAAGACAATGTGCAAGTTTTCCTGAAAGATGAGTCCGTGAAAGAAAAAGCTTGACAACAGGGAAAGGGACTTTTACCTGTGTGTGCTTGTGAAGAATGAAGTGGAGAAATTTCTCTATAGCCTTAATGAGAGCATACAAATTTTTCTCAATACAAGAATACTTGATTTCATCATTGAATAAGCTATGAATCATATAGGCTACAATTTTTTCATTATTTTGATCATCTTTTTGTAGAAGGACAACATAAATTGTTTCTTCTATTGAGTTCGTGTAAATGATAAATTACTTATTAAAGTCTGGTTTCTCCAAGACCGGAGTTGAACTAATTTCTTTTTTGATTCCCACAAAATCCTTTTTCAACATCTTCCATCCATGAAAAATATTGGTCTTGTTCAGTATATTATGAATAGGTTTAACCATCATAGCAAAATCAGGAACAAATCTTCCAATAGAACCTATTGTTCCCATGAAAGCTTGGATTTATCTTTTAGAAGTAGGTTCCAAAAGGTTTTGGATTGTGGTAAATATTTCAGGGTCAATGTCGATTCCAAAAATTGAGACTATGTGACCAAGAAGTTTACCTTGAGTAACGCCAAAAAAAAAAAATTAGTATTCAAAGACATTCCAAATTTTCTACATCGTAAAAAGACTTGTCTAAGATGATCAAAGTGATCTGATCAGGTTTTTGAATAAATAGTTAAATCATTGAGATATTCGTGAATTATCTTACCAATGGGGTCATCAAAAGCTATTTGGAAAGTGGTACCTGTTTTAGATAATCCAAAAGGAATACATTCGTAAGAAAAAGTGTTGCAACGAGTAATAAATGTGGTTTTATATTTATTAGTCCTCTTAACTCTTGTTTGATTATAAATTAAAAATCCATCAAGTAAGGACATCATTTGAGATCCAACAACTTGTTGTAAAATTAGTTCCATATTAGGGAGGGGAAAATGATATTTAACACTAGCTTTGTTTCATGCACGAAAATCCACACACAATCTGATTTCTCTAGTTTTATTTCTCATGGGAACAAGATTAGATACCCATTCTGAATATTTAACTGGAAAAATGATATTAGCATTCAACAATTTTTCCACTTCCTTTGTGATGGTAGCTTCAAGTACATGATTAATAGGTCTCTGTTTTTGCCTAAATGGTTTTGATTCTTCCTTAATTGGAATATCATGTTGTATAATATTAAGATTGAAACCAAAAAGATTCTCATATGATAGGAAAAAACATCCTTAAACTCACGGAACAAATTCATGAATTTATCTTTTTCTTCTTCAGAACATTGAGCTCCAACTTTTAAATTTTTTGGTTCTTCAGGATCCCCAATGTTCAAGGGAGTTAAATCCCCTATTTTACATTTTGAATCCTCTTAATTATTATCATCATGGATTGAAACATCACTTGTGGAAAATGATATCTCAAGAGGATTCAATCCCTTAGGAAACTTATTATCTTCAAGAGAAAGTATTTCTTTAGGCTTATATAGCTCATTTTGCAAGAAAGCACAAATGATTTCATCATCGGGAAATACCTGACAAGACTCCACATTGTTAGGAAGATGAGGTCTGTCTAAGGATAAGAATGTGCAATTAGGTCTTTGAGGAAGCAATTGTGTTGTAGGAGAAGCTGCAAAAAAAACTAACCTACCAACAATAGAATTCAACTCCCTTTTAATATGAGTGATGTTAAAAGACAATATATTTTGGATTAATTCCCAAATAGCTTGGGCGTATCTCTTCAGTAAATTGTTAGTATGAGTATAAATATTTCTAACCAGATTGAAAACAAGTTCTGAATTTCTAAAAACAGTAAGATGACTGCAACCTAAATTATAAGAATTTTCAATTCCTAACAGTAGGGCTTCAAATTTAGTTACATTATTTGTGAAGGAAAATTCAATCTATAGGAAAAATTATGAATTTTACATACATATGAGTATAAGATGATACCCGACCCATTACCTTCATTTGACCATGCACCGTCGAAGTGCATATGCCACATACCATGTTCAAAATTGTAGGGATGTTCACGAAAAATGTCATCTTCATCATTAAAAATTGAATAAACACCCATATCTTCCTCAATAAAGTTTACATTTGACTAAGGAACTTTCTTGATGTACGGTGATATTTTTCCTTCCCTTAACACAA
The DNA here is from genome assembly GCA_000966675.3 of Picea glauca. Classification (NCBI taxonomy): domain Eukaryota; kingdom Viridiplantae; phylum Streptophyta; class Pinopsida; order Pinales; family Pinaceae; genus Picea; species Picea glauca. The sequence goes on from JZKD02S0577189.1 coordinate 12,333, forward strand.
TTATGTTCTTTCCATTTCTAGGAATAAACAAGTGGGATCCATCTAAAGATAAGTAACCACTCATTAAATCATGCCAATCTCTACCCAAAATTATTGAATAATTGCTAACTGGAATATCAATGATTTGAATTTTTAAAGTGGTCTTGATTTCTGGATGAGCGAAAAGAACTAAAGGTACATCTTTAATCTCACCTATCATAGATTGTTGCTTATTATTATAGGATAACATGCTTCTCACATTCTCATTTCTACAAGAGAGGCAAAGATCTTCCATAATAATATTATACATTACACTAGGTCTAGACCCGCCATCTATTAGGAAGAAATGAGCTACTCTATCAAACATATTTATAGAAATATAAAAAGGTGGATTTTCTACAGAGTTTTTAAAATTATTTACACCCAATCTATTTACATGTGAGTCTTCTTCATCAAGGTTTTCAGATAAACTATCTATTGAGGAAGTTTTACCTTCCATATAATTTTTAAGATGATGTTGTTTCTCAAGGAAAATGACCATATCTAGGAGGGTTGCATCCGCTTTTATGTTAGTCAGTCGTTTCAATATATTATACTTGGATGAAGTAAAGAGGTTTAAGTTCCTTGACTCTGTAATATCCTGTCAACTTGAGGCTTTGTACTTGGAGTAGAAGAAGAACTAGGAGTAGAGGTGTTTTTTGGATTCCCACACTTTCCTTTGTGATTATAAAATTTACTCATAGTATTTACTACCATTACATCTTCTTTGGGCATGAAATATAAGACAATGATAGTTGTTTCACTTCTTTTTCCAAATATTCTTTCTTGTGCCTTTTTCTTAACTTCACAAGTTCCCCTTTCATGATTGTAATCGCAAAAGTTACACCAAGCCCTTGAGAGAAAAACCCTTGGTTGATTATAAGGTAAATAAATAAGAGGATTATTTCTCAAAACAACTTGAGAAGAGGATTCAACAGGGATTTTATTGGTAGTGATCCCTTTTCTTTAAAAATAAATCATCATATTGCTCATGTCTTGAACTAGCTGCAAACAAATTGACATCTCGGTCTGCTTAACAAAATATTCCTTAGGAAGAACTATTCTTTCCATTTGTTCTTGATATTCCAGACAAATCTGGAGTGCAGACCCTAGGGTTGTAACATTTTTCTCTTCTAACCTATGACAATAAGAACATGGTGAAGCATTATAATAATGAATGAAAGAAACTTGATTATGAGGACGAATGAGTTCTGGGATTTCATTGTACAATTTGGTGAATCTAAGTTTGAAAGATTTAATAGTTTCACCATTTGTAAAAGTGATGTTATTATAATCCTTAATAAATATATAGGATTCCTGGGTTTCCCATATGTTGATTTAAACTAGTAAACTATCTCATCCCAACTAGAAAAGACTTTGGGAGGCAATTCAAAAAAATCAGCAGCAACTTTCCATTCTAGAGAGTTAACGAATAATAATAAAAAATTATCATTATCATTTGCCCATATATTGTGACATGCGTTAGAAAATGAAATAAAATGTTCTTTAGTAGAAATAGTGCCATTTCCTAAAAAAATTGGCAAAGGATATTTGAATTTGGGAAGGGGATTAGTAGTTGGAGCAAGATCTAGAGGGGAGGACACATGCCATGGTGTAGTTGTGGCATCTTCCTCGAATTGGCATAAATTGAACTTCGTAATTACCTTGGTAGGATTAGTGGTATATTGAACATGAATTTGATGACTAATATACTTCCAATCAAAGAAGATGCATATGATTGTGAAGAAGAAGATTGACCAGTTCCATTAGAAGAACCACAAGATGTCATATTAAATGTGATAGGAAACAATGATATCGATTTTTTGGAAGAATAATATAAAGATCTTTGATGTTTTCCTTGTAAGTGTTCAAGGAAAACGTTTATTCTTCCTATCTCGGAGATATGATTAATTTCTAGAGACAAACCTCTCATTCTTCGAGAAAAATGAGAACTGAAGGACATAAGATAGACCTTTTAATGAGGATGTTGATTTCTAGACAGCCTTTGTTGAACCTCCCATTGTTCCCTAATTTTGATAACTTGAGAAATAACTTCCCAAGACCAATAAAGTTCATCCTGTGAATGGGTTGTTTCCAAAATAATCTTAAATAAGGTCAAAGAAATGCTGGTTTGATCATATAAACCCTAACCAATGTTAGGTTGACACAAAATAGGTATGGTCATGAAAACAAAAAATAAATAAGAAAAGAAAGATAGTCAAATACAAAAAAAATTACAGTAATTACAGTAGTAAGACACGAATACGAGAGAAATATTGAATATTTCCCCAGTATGGTTGACAAATAAATGTTGATGAAAAAAAATAGATTTATCTTAATACCAACATTTTCATATTTTACTTGGCTAAAGTAAAATAATTTGGATTATTACCTTGAGTTTATAGCCTGTTTTGAAAAAGTTTCAATTAACTCTCAAGAAATAGTCCTTGGAATTAATGCTATTTTTTTATAAATTTAGTGTGTCAAAATGAAAATAAATACAACATAAAATTGATTCAAAATATTTTGAACAAATTTAGAAATAAATATCTGATAATGACAAGATAAAAATAAATAAAATGAAACTCAAAACCATCTAAGTATTTTATTTATTCAAATCTGAAATATAGCCAAAAATGTTCTTCATACCACAAGGGTAGTTGACTAGAATAAAACTTAGCAATCAACGATGGTATTTTGCATCATACAATGACCATTGGTATCATCAAGTGAAACCAATACTAAAACAAAGATGAATGAAAGGAAAAAATGTCATTTCCTTGAATTTGCACAAAACCCTCAATCAATACTAAAAACTAATCCTTAAATCTAACAAGAATCTCCAGACTATTAGAGATAGGTGATCAACCTTGTGAAGTATATAAACAAATCAATACTTCTTGACTCTCCTTGTTTCCACATTCAGAAGGATCCTGCTATCAACAATAATTCCTTAGCAACTATGTATTTTAGAGATGAATGAATTAGAAAAGAAATCTCACTTAAGAAGCAAGAGAAGACCGTATCACAGTTGTTCTCTCTCTATCACTCTCCCTTTGCTTGTCCCTTGAACTCTTCCTTTATTCTTCTCAAAGTAGTTTGAGAAGTTCAACTTCCTTTTAGTTATGTTATTAACTAATTTTAGTTAATAGGGACAACTTTATAAAATAATAAAAATGATGATGATGAGGATAAAAAAATACTAACTAATAGGTGGGGACCCCCTAATTATTCCTTTTTAAATTTTTTAAATATTTTTCTCCTTGTTCCTCCTCAAAATTAGATATGATTCATGCCACCAAAATATCATTTAATTACCAACATAACCATATCCCAATCTTCTCATAAAAACATTGTAGATGACCTTGTACCTCCCAAATAATGATATATTTATAAAAAATAAATATATTATATTGTTTTCATAAATATGTTCAAAAAATAATATCATATCGGTGGTTCAATGATAATCATAAGCATGTCTAAATCGAGAATCATGAAATTGTTTAAATATACTATTGTTTGGAAATGATCACATCTGTCTCGACAATGGAATCGTAAAACATCATCAATAAATAAACTAGAATTCATACTTTTTTATGAGAGGCAGTTTTCCTCTTTTCACTTTCCTATGGTATCGTTACTTTCATGACTTCTATTCCTTCATTTGTAGGTTCCTTAATATTTATGCTTATTTCTATATTTTTAGGATTGGGCATAGTGTAAATTCTAACCTTGTACAATATCTACTGCAAATCGATATTCAGAAAAGAACAGAAAATATACAATGGCAAATACAAACATTACACAGAGATTTTTCACCTGGAAACCCAAA
>JZKD02S0577222.1:0-11497 GCA_000966675.3 Picea glauca
AAGAAGAAGCACCATGCACAAGAACACAAGATGTATCATGGGAAACCCTTCTCAACAAGGGAAGAAAACACAACCAAATCCTTTGCTATATTCTTCAAGAGAAAAACCTTTACCACCAAGATAAACCATGGAACACAAGAGGGTGCTTCAAACGCTAGAACTCTAGTGCCCAAGAGAGGTGTGCACTTTTCCCAAAGAAGTGTACTTTCTGAAATTTCCAAACACACAAGAAGGATATGATTCCACAATGGGGAATCTTCCTTTACTTATATTAGACTTGTCCTGTGAACATAAGTGTTTATTGGCTCAACAGGGCCGACCTCACTTAGTCAGTATATTATTATTATTATTATAACTAGATTAATTATCTTTTACATTTATTATTAATTACATTAAGGTGGGGCCGACCTATACCCTTTACATAAAAATTAGGGTTACAGGTAGGTCTGACTCTTAAACAATATATATCAAAGGATCTAATACACCCACTAGTGCTCATCCACTAGGGGCACATCTGGTTCATTACATTACACAGAAGAACTGGATCTTCACATGTTCACTTGTGCTCATCCATAGGCACATCCACTCTATACATCTTCTTTCCCACTTCCTCATACAGGAGAATCATCTGGAGTCTTCTCTTCAACTCTATTTCTCAGAGGAGGCTAATACATCCTCTTCATTTCTATTTCACATGATGATGCACCCAACACTTTGGGAATTCACACGTTCACCTTGTGCTCAACCACAAACATGTCTAACTCAATAGATCGCCTTTCTCACTAGATAATCATATGGAGTTCTTCTCAACTCTCTGAATGGAGGAGGTCATATCTACATTCCTAGCTCTCTCTTAGGGAGGAACCACATACTCTTCTTAGGGGCTTTCTCTCTGGTTTGTAAGCTAAGAGAATGACTCACATAGCTACAATGATCCACATCTCATAGGTTTGTAGGATGGAGAATGTCTCACATAGTTGAAATCATCAAAACTCCCTCTCATCTAGGGAGACATTATTCATCATGCCAAGTCTCATATGAATGTTCTCTGAATTTTGTTTTTGGATGGAGTCATCCATACTCCCTCTCAATTAGGAATGCATTTTTCACCAAGTTAGTCTGGTGCATATATTTGTAATCTTCTCATGTGTAGGAAGATATTGCATGTATACGATTTTCCTTTGCATCATATATTTGATATAAGGATATTTCATCTCATTATGTTTTGATCCATTAGGAAACATTGGGTTATCAAGGAGCTTTACATACGGCTCTTGGTTATAATCATAGGATCCATATCATGGTCAAGTAAATATGTGAGAATCTTGTGAGGCCACATTTCTTAGCACACTCACTGCTATATACTTTGCCTTTGTGGTACTCAAGGCCACATAGTTTTGTTTCCTGATGCATTAGGAAACCATGGCAAACTTCACGATGATATAACAACCTGATGTGCTCTTTTGGTCCATTGTGCTCTCTTCTCAATCTGTATTGATATATCGTGGAAACTCAAGTTCACACTGGAGTGATATCTCAGGTGATATCCAACTATGCCTCATATATATCTCAATACATGCTTTACTACTAGCCAATGATTCTATCTTGGCTGAATCATTGATTGACTAGGCACATTCACAACATAGCATGAATTAGGCCCAGTGTTAACCAGATACATTAATGATTCAATCACCTGCAGATCAATCTCGTTTGAATCATCATCATTCATTTTCTTCGAATACATCACAATGGTTTTTCATTCTGTCATACTGAACTTCTTTAATATTCCCATTGTTTTCCTTGACTTAGGAAAATCTCATCTATCCTTTGTCATAATTCTTGTCCCAAGAAGTGGTGTATCATACTCATATCCTTCATCTCGAATTCAAAATTCAAAGCTTACTTGTATACGACAGCAAGGCTTTCTGAATAAGTCATCAAAATTAAGTTCTCATCACCAACATTGTAATAATATAGGTTTGGATCAACAACACTCTTGCTAAAACCCAAAATCATCAAGAATCCATCCATCTGATATAGTTTCCAACTCATGGATGGTAGTATAGATGGAAGCGTATCACGGTTACTGGATCAAGTGTCTTATCATAGACAACTCCCTCTATTTGTGAGAAACATCTGCCGATAGATCTTGCTTTGTATTTATTGACACTTCTGTCACAGAGATGTTTGTTTATTTAGGAAAACGTTTCTTTAGAAATCTAGAATTAATATTCTATAGGAAATTTCGGCACCCTAGAAACCCTAGGGCCAAGAATCAAAATTTCTCAGAATTTCGTTTTGAGAGCTTCTAGAGATGCACTGAAAGATTTTGTACTCATCTAAGCCAAAATCAGCCCCAACATCCAAGTATTAACGGCTGAATCACCACTGAAAGGGAAGTCGTACAAAATTTTCTGGAAACCCTAGGAGGGTCGTACGGTTCTGCAAAGGGTGTGCTAAGACTTGGTGGATGCTTGTGCAATGGGTTCTTTCAAGACCTATGCTCTGATACCATGTTGATTTTTCAATATGTTAGGTTAAGCATGAAGTTCATTCCATTTTATCATTTAACCATAACCATAAATGTTGCAACAACCAAGATCATAAGAAGAAGCACCATGCACAAGAACACAAGATCTATCTTGGGAAACCCTTCTCAACAAGGGAAGAAAACAAAGCCAAATCGTTTGCTATATTTTTCAAGAGAAATACCATTTCCACAAAAATAAACCCCATCACACAAGAGGGTGCTTCAAACCCTAGAACTCTAGCGCCCAAGAGAGGTGCACACTTTTCCCAAAGAAGTGTACTTGCTGAAATAAACTCACAAGAAGGATATGATTCCACAATGGGGAATCTTCCTTATATTAGACTTGTCCTATAAATAGAAGTGTATATTGGCTCAATAGGTCTGACCTCACTAAGTCACTATATAATTATTACTATTCTTATTATTATAATTAATATTAACCATATTAATTATCTTTTACATTTATTATTAATTACATTAAGGTGGGGCCAACTTGTACCCTTTACATAACAATTAGGGTTACATGTAGGTATGACTCTTCAAAAATACATAGCAAAGGATCTGATACACCCACTAGTGCTCATCCAATAGGGGCACATATGGTTCACTTCATTACACATAAGAACAAGATATTCACACATTCACATGTTCTCGTCCAAAGGCACGTCCACTCTACAGATCTTATTTCCCACAGATATACACAGGAGAATCATCTGGAGTCTTCTCGTCAACTTTTCTTCTCAAAGGAGGCTAATACATCATCTTCATTTATATTTCACATGACGATGCACCCAACACTTTGGGATTTCATACGTTCACCTTATGCTTATCCACATGCACGTCTAACTCAATAGATCGTCTTTCCCATTGGATAATCATCTGTCGTTATTCTCAACTATCTGAATGGAGGAGTTCATATATATGTTCCTAGCTCTATCTCAGGTAGGAACCATGTACTCTTCTTAGGGGATTTCTCTCAGGTTTGTAAGCCGAGAGAAAGACTCACATAGTTGCAATGATCCACATTTCATAGGTTTGTAAGATGGAGAATGTCTCACATAGTTGCAATCATCAACACTCTCTTTTCTCCCTTTCCTATGGGGGTTCTCCTGGTATCTATCATTCCTCTAAGTTGGTGATCTTTGTTTGGAATCCATGGATGGCTTCGCTCAAATTTTTCACTTGTTCCTCCAGTGGGGCGTCTTCCTCCCTTAACACTTTTGGAATCATGTTATAGACTCCTTCGACATCCTGTTTCACTCTCTCTTCCTTTTGTGTTGCTTCATCCTACTCCTACCTGATCTGGTCGTATTCTTCTTGTAACATATACTTATCTATGATTGTCTTTGATAGCTCCATTGATGTCAATGTTGCATGCATTTGAAGCTCCTCTGTCACGCTCGATTGTAAGTTATACAAAATTTCTATAGGAAACTGAGATACCACTAATTCAATATGACTTAGTTCCTTGGCTTGCTCTTTCCATTCTGTCCGGGGGAACTCTAAGGATCCTTTCGCTATCTTCATTACACATATTTCTCTAGATACAATATATGTTATTTGTTTCACTTCAGCTGTCCATGTTGTATTCTCTACTTGCACTTGTTGTCCTCGTGGTATTGTTTCAAGTTGCATGGTCTCCAAAATTTGTCGCAATGCAACAATATTTTCTTGCATATCAAATTGTATTTCCTCTTGTTGCTTCTCTGCATGCTTAAAAGCTTCATTTGTAGCATCCTTAATTTGGTCTACAATATTTTCCAAGTCCTCCTATGTAAGTGCTTGTGGATTTGATTCCTTCACAACATTCCTCTTCTTATGTCATGGAAATGATTTTCCTTTGTCAAGATCTTTCCTCTTCTCTCCTAAGTGTGGGACTGTCTTTTGTGTTTTTTTTCTTGCACCATTTCCTTTGTGTTCTTTGTCTGCATCTTCACTTGATATTTATTCAGTATCGGGTGGTTGCGTCTCTATTTTTTATGGCTCTATCCTTTGTTAGCGATATCTTCCAATCATCATCCCAGTATTTCATAATTTGTCCCATCTCTTCCTCAGTTAATATTTACCATGTGGGCAACCATTCCTGAGTTGGATCCTTCTTGGCTGGCACATACATGTGATGGCACCCATCTTTAAATAACAAAACCAACTTGTATGCTTCGACCATATATGGTTCTATGCATAGTGTCCTCTCAATGATTTCCCTAATGGCTTCCTTATAGATGTAGAAGTGAATAGTATTGTCTAGTTGCCTCTCCTTGTGCGCAGTATGCCACAAGTTCACATACTGTATGACCAAACATAGTTTATTTGTTGCTAATAAATATTGTGAGTCCTTTGGATCCCTCCATGCTACTATCAATATTAATACCAGTAACCATGCATAGTGAAATTCTATACCTCAATCATTTTCTTCACTATAGTATAGCTGAAACTGATTAACTAGAGAAATCCACCCAGCTCATATGCACTCCTTCGACACACTTTTCTGCCACTACTATCAATCCTTTTGGCACTTGATCTCTGCGACACTTTCTAAGAAATTTGAAATATAAAACTTGTGTTGCAAACTTGACACAGTCATTGTTGATGTTTTCTACATCGATTCTTATTTGTTCTCTAAATGTACCAAACTTCTCCTTCATATTCTCCAACAAGGAAACAAAACCATTTGTTGGTGTGCAATGGGAAGCCTCGGGGTTAATCTTTAATAAACCAACAAAACCCTTAGACACCGACCCTTTTGGCATTACTTTCAAGCAAGTGAAGTCTCACCCAAGGAATCTAGAGGGGTTGCAGGAACCAATTTTTTGTAGTGGGGGGAAGTGAGACATTCAACATAACCATACTATGCGTTATCCATTCATCTATCATGTGCATAGTTTCTATTACTTAACCTTTAATTATTATTCGATACACCATGTTTGTGACTTTACTCCACTTAACATTCATTCATTCATCATTAAGTTATGTGCATAGAATCATGACAACATATAACATTGACATATTCAAAATACTAAGCATTGCATAGTAACAGTAAACACACAAACACATCAAGACACAAGGTTTTAATGTGGTTCACCCAAAACCAAGATACATCCACAATGTCTGGCTTCTTATTTTATTCATTGCAATCTGCCTACAACTGTGCATTGTGATTACAAAAATATCTATCATTTAACATTCCCCAAACATTCTACTGCAGTGCGAGCCTAACTCCTAAAAACCTCAGTCCTAACTCAACATACTCGAACATTTATCCATTTCTTCACTCAAGATCTCTTTCTATTATCACTCAAGAGAACTACTTGTACAAAAAAACCCATTACAATTTATATCTTTACAATAGGTATAAACTTGTTACAAAATGGTTACAAAGTGGACATAATGTCCCCAAAATCCTAACTACTTTCTTCCTTTTGTGCATTGACTTATGATAATGTGTTATGTTCTTTTCACACATGCTACTCATTTTCCAAAATGTTGTACAATCTGCCTCTAGGTGATTCCCAAAACTTATCCAAAATAACCTTCTCCAAAATCAGTCATCGCAACTTGTACCCCTTCACATCATCTGGATATTCCACAAATATGCAAGGTGTTCTCTGTGGATCTAATGATTTCCTTTTTCCAGAAGGAGCATCGGCCCATGCACGAGATCCAAAGATGTGTAAATGTGTGACATATGGTTTGTCAGCTATCCAAGCCTCAAAATGTGTCAAATCGTCAATAGATCTATGAGGAGATCAATTTTGTATGTAAGATACACGATTAAGTTCCTCATCCCAAAGATTGGAAGGAAGAGACCTTGCATGCAGCATGAAACTAGTCATCTCCTTGAGAGATATGTTCTTCCTTTCAATAACTCCATTTTGTTGCGAAGTGTATGAAACTGTATGTTGCAACTAGATACTAGCCTCACGAAAAATATTCTGAACATATTTTTTGATATGCTCCCATCCATTTTCTATATGGAGGATCTTGATATTTTTCCCAATCTATGTCTCTGTTAGATCTTTGAAGTCTTTGAGATGATAAAAAACTTCATACTTTTACTTGAGAAAGTAAACCCTAAGTATAGCATGAGTAATCATCAATAAATGTGAGGACATGAATTTCTTTATTGATGGACATATGTGGAAATGGACCCATGATATCATTGTGAACAAGCTCCAAGGAAGAAGAGGATATCCTTTCCTTCCCCTTTTCAAATTTTTCTTCATGATGCTTACCAAGAATGCATCCTTCACAAACCCCTTAAAAAAAGTGAATGTCTGGAAAGCCTTTGACCATTCCTTTCTTGGCAAGTCACTGCATGTACCTAAAGTTTGAATTACCAAATCTCTCATGCCATACTCTGCTACTATCATCAACATGCTTAAGTATTAAAGAGGATCTATGGTCATCAAACTTAGTGAATTTATACAACCTTTATTTGTGATCTACCTCACCAATTGAAATAATGGAATTGTCATGCATGTCAAGTACATAAACTAAAGCTCGTGTAAATTCAACCTTTTTACCTATTTGAGTGATTTGATAAACTGAGAAAATATTTATAGAAAGATTTGGAACATGTAAAACATTCTCAAAACTTCCATTAGGGAGTTCCACTCTTCCCTCTCTTTCTATTTCTAACAAAGTATCATCCCCCATGGGAATNTGAGCTCTACAAAATTTTCACTGTTATCCATGAGTGAACCCAAAAACTTTGTGAAATCCAACCAAGATGATCACTAGGTTAAACCCATTAATGAAGATCTATATCAAATAGAAAAAAATAAGACTTGGGATATTTTACCAAGACCCAAAAACAAGTTGAATGAATATGGACAGATAGTTAGAAACAATACCAGATTGATATGCAAAGGGTATGCTCAAGTAGAAGGAGTGTACTTTGAAGAAACATTTTCCCTTGTTGCATGAATTGAATCTATCAGGATGTTTTTGGATTTTGCATGCTTTAGAAAATTCAAAGTCTACGAGATGGATGTCAAATCCACCTTTTTGAATGGTGATTTTGAGGAAGGCGTTTATGTAGAGTAACCTGAGGGTTTTCAACTAATTGACAAAGAGGATTATGTCTGTAGATTAAATAAATCCATGTATGGGCTAAAATATGCTCCAAGATCTTGGTATTATAGACTCGATAGGTATCTACCCCAGCAATGTTTTTAAAAGGGAGAAACTAATAGCAACTTATACATCAACAATGAAGGTAATGACTTGCTAATTATTGTAGTATATGTTGATGATATTATTTTTGGTAGTAACATTGAACTAATGAGTAAGACATTTGCAGTTGCAATGAAACAGGAGTTTGAAATGTCCATTTTAGGATAAATCTCTTTCTTTCTTGGTCTATAGTTCCATCAATCAGAAAGATGATTTTTCATTTCTCAAAGTAAATATCTCAAGGAAATATTGAATAAGTTTGGCATGGAAAACTGCACACCATTAAGCACTCCCATGACTACCAATTGCAAACTCAACAAAGATGACGATGCTCTAGAAATAGATCAAACCATGTATAGGTCCATGATAGGAAGTTTACTTTATCTCACAACTTCAAGGCCTGGGATCATGCAAGTTGTTGTTCTGGTAGGCAGGTTTCAGTCTAATCCTAAGAAAAGTCGTGTTCTTTTAGTCAAAAGAATATTCAGGTACTTACAAGGCACTATTGAGTATGGATTGTGGTATCCAAAAAACACAAACCTTGTTCTCAAAGATTATATAGATGTAGATTGGGTAGAAAGTATTGATGATAGAAAAAGCACTAGTGGAGTTGCATTCTTCCTCAGTACTTGTTTTGTATCCTAACTCAACAAGAAACAAACTTTGATTTCTATTTCTATAGTTGAAGGAGAGTATATAGCTGCAGCATCTTGTTGTATGCAAGTATTGTAGATAAAGACCAATATCAAGGATATTCAAATTCCTTCTGATCAATCGGTTTCCATCATGTGTAACAATACAAGTGTTATTGATATTTCTAAAAATCTTGTACAACACTCTAAAAATAAGAATATACCCATCAAGTATCACTTTCTCAGAGAACAGATTTAGGATCGGGTGGTTAGATCAGAATATGTTCCTTCCAAATAGTAGATCACAAATATATTTACAAATCCATTGCCTAGGGAGTCCTTTGAGTACCTTAGAGAGAATTTGGGAGTCCTTCCCACTCCTCATTAAGGCGTATAACCTTCATGACTAGTTGGAAACTACTGAAAGACATGCCCAACCTCAAGGGGAGCAATGCAAGAAATTGAGCAACAAGAAATACAACACTCAAATAGGGGGAGTCACTTTAAGGAAGTGCACAATCAATAGGGAATATTTATTTTCCATTGATGTCAAAAGGGGAGAAAAATTGAGTTGCAACAAAGAGGGGCATACAAAAAGGGGGAGTGAAGGCCAAAGGAACACAATGATAGGGGAAGCATCTTAGCAACTTGATTTCCATCAATGAAAAAGGGGGAGTTTGTTGAGTATATGTTGTCATTGATCGCAAGATGGCACATAAACAATATGGCATAAAGTTGGTGCACAAGTAGAGAAAGTGCACAGAAGGATTCTTTATACTATACTATCACAAATCCACATGAAATGGAACTCCTAGAAGAAATCGTGAAAGGTTGAAAATAGAAGTGCACAGAAGGACTAAAGGATGAAGGGATCAATGACATAAAATAAATCACATAAATGATTGAGTCTACCAGGAGTGCACACAGAACAAGAGGATAACCTATGATGTAGTTCATAACTAAAGTAAATTGCGACAAATTCCATTGTCCATGATTGCATACTAATTTAGTGAAATGATGAATGTTCAAAGATTGCAGGGTGACTTGATAAAATCAACAAGTGATAGGATGAGTGAAAATTTAGAGTCACCAGGGAGAGCTCATAATCTGGTGGGGTGATTACGTTAGTATGATTCAAGGAAAGTGTGACAGGTTGAAGACTTGTGATCTATATATTGTGCCCTTATTCTATCTACGTAGCAGATACTTTGTAAACGAAAATGTGAATTACTGCGACAATAAATGATTTGGTAAAAAAAGAAAGATTTAGACTGTTTGAGTTAGTGGAAATGTTCAAAACAAAAGTTTGTCCACATATAACTAATTGGACTTTGATTTGATCAAATTATATCCACAATGTAGCTATCTTGCATCCAAATACTTTATTTAGACATAAATATAACTAAAAAAAGTTTGATCTGGTCAAAATTTGTCCATAATGTAACTAATATGCATCCACATACTCGAAAGGGAACTCAGGTAAAAACACTATAAATAAGGACACACTTAGTTTGATAAATGCATAGATGAAAAGAGAAGAAAAATGATTTGTAATTGTTCAATGAAACTGAATTGGAGACTTATCATATTAATTTTAGTGTAGAAAATTCTTTTCTATAAAAATATTTCTTAAACCAATTTCAATGTGGCAGGGTGGTGCTAGGGTGAGTTGAAGCAACCATTAACCTATAAAAATAAAAACATGACATAATAGGTGGTTAAATTAGAGTTGGTATCTTGAGTCAAGCAACCACTAATCCTAACTAAAGGAAGACTCCTAATTCAACTCAAACTAAAATCTAGTGAGGAGACAGAAAATAAATGAAGGATTCATGAACTAAGGGACAACTAAGAGAAAAAATAGTAACAAATTGGGGAATTTGAGGAAAAATGGCTAATTAATCAAAATAAAAGAGATTTTACATATGCAACTTGGGGGGAGTGTGACAAGTGGTGTGGGTTAATAATCCTTGATTAGATTATTAAAAATTAATTATTTGTGCATGAGAGGAAAACTGTCAAGAGAGAAGGTGGTCTCACTTTTGAAGTATTGGTGTCAAATTTTTTTTGAACTAGTTTACTTGTGGAGAGTTGAAATTGCAAACTTGTGCAAGAGGTGGAAGGCTCTCCATGCGAGGGAAAACTGGCTCTCCATGCGAGGGAAAACTTGTGATATTGTGTTCTTGGTTATCTATGTGTATCCCCTTTACAGCTCGGGAGGCTAAGGGGGGAGAAGATTACCCCTAGCATTGGCTGGGAAGTACTGGCGAAGTCTTGGAATTGACAAGTTAAAGATAAGGTAGGTTATTGTGCAATTTTCAGTTCGCGATCAACATCAAGCTTCAATATTATTGGTGACAGTATTCAATTATTGATTTTTCTATCATGAATTTGGATGCCAAGTTGTACACTTCTCTTCATGGAGTAAATGTTAAACTTTCTATTACAATATCCAATAGTGTAAATATAAATTCTATTTACAGTTGTTGAAAAGGGTAAACAATTAATTTCATTAGAATGTTCCAAGGAATTAGCCTTAGTTCGATGCAAATGAAATTATATTAAGTGAATGTCTCCTATAAGTTAGAATCATGTTATTTTATATTATTCCAATTCAGGAATTTGAAGAAATTTTGGGTTATTTTCAATGTTTTGTATCTTCTTTCCACCACTTGTACCCCTAAATGATAATGCTAATAATATCATCAGGTGGGATTTTATTGTTGATATCCTAGATATTTAATCATTCGATTTTTATTTCTGATGAATTATTTTGTTTTGGGAATACTTAAAACTGCAACAGACATATCGAATATGTCAGTAGACTGTGTCGCTCAGTTAAATCATTTGAACTTTCAAATTTCCCCATGGTTGCAACATCCCCTCTATGTTTAGTCGAACTCTAGTAATTTATTGTCTTAAGTTGAACTTGAAATTGCCATAAGTCAAATTGGTTGAATTCATTTGAGATACATACCCAATCACGTGCCTTAACCAAATTGTGTCGAAAATACTTGAATAGTAAGATGATGTTATTTTCCTTATTAATTGCTACTTTTGTTATTTGTCTATTAAGGATCAATACATCTTATGATTATAGTTATGGAGTTAGATGAAAACTTAAATATTGGGAGAATAGCTTCTTATGGAGTAGGTTATG
>JZKD02S0577233.1:0-16182 GCA_000966675.3 Picea glauca
AATCATACTCGATTTATTAATATTATCACATCGTTGCGCGCAGATAGATCAGACGAAAAGAGACGGGGGCTAACTCCACAGAAGAAGGGAAAAAGGGGGACTTAAGTCCAAGGGAATATTTTACTAATATTTATGAAAATTGTGATTTAGGATAATTATTTATCCTAAGTTCCTAATGGATTGGAACAGATCACCAAGTGGATAAATCTACTTCTAAAGGTGACAAATTCTAGTTTAAGGCATGCAATATATATTGTTGGCATAACAACCTCATTTCGAGCAATAATTACCAACCTCAATAAGCTACCTTCAATACATAGTATGGTTGGCCAATCTTTCTCAACACTCAGCTCTAGTTTTTCTCTCCTCTTTCTCAATTGTAAAAGTGTATTTCTTCCTACTCAAATTACCTCTTCTCCCACACTTGTTTGACTCTTACTCTTCCCCCAAGGATGATTACACTCAACCCATGCTATCATAACTAAGTGGGTTGAATTCCTCACCTAAATTCTTACAAGAATCAAATGATCGAGTGCTTAATAAGTCAAAGGGATAAATAACTAAATGACAAATTGATTCATGAAGGTGGTTTGAGACATAAGGCACATGGAAACCCCTCAAAACCCCCCATCAAGCCCCCTCTCTTATGGAATCATAGCCTCCCGTTACTTTAGTCTTTACTCGTCTATAGTTGGCAGTGTATTTCATTTTAGCATTTTCAATGTGCAATGTTTATAGATTACATTGCATGGCTCACGACCATTCATAATACTTACAACTATACAATGCTACATTGGGGGATCAAAACTAGGGTGTTACACTATTAGAGGTAGTGTGCCCAAAGTGGAGAATTGATGCTCTTATGCCCCAAAGGGATAGTTGATGCTCTTAGACCAAAGAAGAGCACTAGCAGCTCTCATTCTCCAAGACAAAAATGGAGCATCGATGCTCCTAGACAAAAAGGGAGCACAAGTGCTCCAAGAGCCCAAGGAAGAACACCATGTAGGTTGAAGAAACTCTTGGATTTGCAAAGAAAGGGAGATGAAAATCTCTTTAGACATGTACCCATGATACAAAAAAGTGTGCCCCTTTCTTGGTCAAGCTCGCCCCTCATTTGCTAGCCATATTTGTGGATGTAAAACCCTAAAACAAATCCACCATTAACATGCAAATAAAAGAAAAACCCTCAAACCAATTAAAAAACTAGTAAAACCAACTAATAAATAAGAAACAATATCGAGAAATTGAAAATTACATAAATAAAATCAATAATGGGGATATGCATATATGCTACACAAATATGTACCACATTCTTGGTCAAACATGCCCTCATTTGCTAGCCATATATGTCAATGTAAAACCCCCCCAAAAAAGAAAACTAGCTAAGAAATTAGGGACAATAATGACAAATGGAAAACAATAGAAATAAAATCAATCATGGAAAGAAATGAAATAACAAAGAGGAAAAAAAGGGTTACTTAGTTGCAATACTCTTTTTCTTTCCTTGCATTCATGGATATTTGTATTGCATTCTCTCGCATAACTACCTCCTCTTCCTCTTCTCTCATGTGAAATGAAACAAACCCTCGCTTTTTACTCTTTTAAGAGTCATCTTTAGGTTTTTCCTACCTCTTTTAGTAATTAAAAAAAATGAATTATTGTTCAGTGCTTTGGCATGTTAGGAGTATAGATGTACCCATACGTAAAAAGGAGCATCATTGTGCCCACATATTAAAGGATCACTGGTGTGCCCACACCTTAAAGAGGGGCACCAATGTGCCCATACCAAAGAGGAGCATCGATACTCCAAGATCACTAGGGAAAAACAATATGCCATGTAGATAAACCACGTGAACTTGTAAATAAAAGGAGGTGAAAACCCCTATGGATATGCACCCATGTTGCACAAAAATGTACCATTTTCTTTTCCAAACTTGCCTCTCGTTTGTTGGCCATATATGTTCATGTAAAACCCCAAAAGAAATCCACCATTAACCTGCAAAATAGAGAAAAAACTCTCAAACTAGCAAAACCAACTAAGAAATTAAGAAGAATAGATAACAATGGAAAATAATAGAAATAAAATAAATAATGGGGGAAAATGAGATATAAAGAGGGAAAAAAAGATTACTTGGTTTCCATACTCATTTTATTTCCCTGCATTCATGGCTATTTGTATTGCAATCTCTTATGGAGCCACCTTCTCTTCCTCTTCTCTCTTATAAAACCATGTGAAACGAAGAAAGGAAGCAAACCCTATCCTTTTACTCCTTTTAAGAATCAGCCTTAGGCTTTTCTAGCCTCTTCCAATAAGTTGAAAGATATATTAATTATTGTTTGGTGCTTTGGTGTATTAGGAGCACCAATGCACCCATACCTAAAGAGCAACATTGGTGCAACCACACCTTATAGGAGCACCGACACACCCATACCTAAATAAGAGCACCAATGTGACAATGCATTATAAGAGAACCAATGTTCCCACACCTTAAAGAGGAGCACTAGTGACTTTTTAAGTTATTGTCACTTTTGTGCTCATGGGACATGTTGCATCAGTGCACCTAAACTAGTGTGGATCACTAGTGTGCTAATACCAAAGAGGAGCATCGATGTATTATGGGGTTGTTAACACTTTGGTGTACAATGGTATGGAAATATCAGTGCACCTAGACCAATGTGGAGCACTATTACATCTTGACCAAAGTGGAGTATCGATGTCTTTTTGCTATGTTTGATCTAACATATATAGAGAACAAAATGAAAGGTAGGAATATGAATGGAAACACACACACACACACACACAAATATTACAGAGATCATAGTAATACAGTGAAACCCAAGTTCTACTAATGAATGGAGTAGGAAAAGATTGTAAACTACAAAGAAATACAAACTAGTTAGAATGGTGTCAACTTATCTCTGAAGAGAGAGGTGTTGACTATACTCATTCACAAGAAAACATTACAAGAGGCCTAAAATGGCCTTTTAACATAAATTACTAATCCCTAAGAGGAAAAAACCCTAAAGATTTAAAACCCTAACCCTAGGAGAAGAAGCACCAAAAGGATTGCAAGCCCTGAGGTGGCTAGTTTATACGCCAATTTCTCGATGGTGCAACTTTTGCATACAAATTCCATTTGGTATGCATGATCTAGATTGTATAGGAAATGAAATGAAACACACATAGATATATAACAGAGAGCGTAGTAATATAGTGAAACCCAACTTCTACTAATGAATAAAATAGGAGAATATTGTAGAACACAAATTGGCTAGAATGGTGGTAGCTTACCCTAAAGAGAGAGAGAGAGATATGTCATCTATGCTCATTTACATAAATCTATTACAATAGGTTGGAACAATGTTCTTTTAATATAAATCAAGAACCCTAATGGTCCAAAACACTGACCCTAGGAGGCAAAGCACCAAAAGGTTTGCGAGCCCAGAGCTGGTTAGTTGATATGTCAATTTCCCTTGGGCACAAATTTTGCATACAATCTTCATTTGGGGTGCACAGTAGCACGTTGAAAAGATCTAATTGAGAAGTACAATTGTTGGCAGGGTTAGGCCATACTTTCTCATAACCCTCGAATGGCTAAACAACATCATTTAAGGCCTCAAAATGGCCCCAGAAGTTTAGGACCTGAAAACTATAGATAGAAAAAACTACTAAGATGGAGAAACATGTTAAGTTGGTAGAAGAGGTGGGTGGCCACCAATGTCCACTTGGATTAGTGCATAGTAGCTCGTTGGAAATATCTAACTGAGAAGTACAATTTTTGACAAGCTTGGGAAGGCCATGGCTACCCTAGGCCCCTAAATGACCATAAAACCATTGTTTTAAGTCTCAAAACAACCTTGTAAGTTTAGGACCTGAAAAAATATAGATACAAAATTGCCAAGATGGAGAACTGTGTTGAGTCAATGGAAGAGGTGGGTGACCACCTATTGGAACACATACAATTCAAAACTTTTGAGCTTTATGTTCCTCATCTCACAAAAACATATTTTTCCCAAAGAAAATGGTAATTTAGAAAGTGACTTTCGATTTTTTTAATTCCATTCCATTATTGGTTAATTAGAAATAAGGCACGCATAATATCCACCATTGATGGGGTTTTTCCTTTGTGATCGAGCGACCTTAATACCTTCTAAGTTTTGGAGCCGCCTGAATTTTAAAGAGGCAAATCACTAAAATTCGCTTCGGAGCTTCGTGCTTCGGGTGATTCTATAAGTCCTCATGATAAAAGCTCTGAACTCTGAAGCCCGAAAATATATATTCTCTACTTTTCCTGAACCATTTTAAAAACACGAGTCCTAATACACGTGTACCTTTGAGTCTCTCTTGAGTTAACATGTGGCACCTCCCTTCCTAGACACATCATCCATAACACGTCACTACGGGAGATGATCCTTCGGAAGTTTAACAAAGAGTGAAGGCACGAATCACCAAAGTATCAAAATGTCGAAGTATTAAATGTTAATTAATCAAGTTAACCATGATCAAGAAATAATTAATGACTTCGGAGTTCGGACGCTTGCCCTTTATCATATTCTAAAATCTTCGAAGTCCGATTTTCCGAAATGCTTAACGTTAAAAATGATTAATTGAGACTTTTACTAGATAATTAATCCCTTTGCAGTTTCGGGTTTCAGGAATTTCCTCTCGAGCTATATTTAAATTTCCCGAAGTACGAACTACCGAAACACTCAAAATTGACACACATTTTTTAAACATGATTAATTAAAAGTTTAAAAGCGATTATCCACGGATTAACCTTCGCAAATTCGGGATTTGGGAAATTCTCACTATGTCTCAACTAAAACTCCCGAACACGGACTGCTGAATATTAATGGCATTTATGACTAGTTAAGGATAATGATTCTAACGCAAATTGTGGATCGTCGGGTATACGTTTCCATTAAAGTTAATAAATTTTTAGTTAGTGAAGCTATACTAGAATCAATGCATCTAATTTTAATAAAAACACTTCGATTTTGAATTCATTTTCACCTTTCACAAATTAGCAAGTTTTACCTGGTTAAGGAGCTCACGCAATTCCTCTGCAACAGGTAACCTCATTATGTTCTCTTGATATTATGGCACCACAGAAAATGATGAAGAAGCTTGATACAAAAGGTGAGGTTTCAAACCCAAATGCGGATATTTTGTCACACACAACGCCTCGGGCCACAGACACTGTTAAAAATTGGACATAGGTTTTCAAAATTTTGGAACGAGAAATCATAAACTATCCAGAGGATTCTGGTGATGAAGTAGATAACTCTTTTACGGCCAAGCTCAGACATGTAGCCCAGTCAGAGCTACACAAGATAGTTGCACGGTCGAGACTCATGTCGTATAACGACATGATAAGTTGGGCCTTGGAAAACATTGACGTCCAGACCAGGAGCATCATCAACCATCATATGGTTGTTGTTGGTTCTTTCCGACCGAAACGCCTCCAAGTAATATATAAGTTATCTCCCAATCCTAAATATACTTACAATGTTGCATTTAGTTTGGAGCTCGAGCAAAGGGAATGCATCCAATACGAAGGAGTTTTCCCAATATAATATGATCCTGGTGGGGGCACCGAGAGAAGTTCAAGGCCGACGCTCATGGTATGTATGCCATAGCGTTGTTGGACGTTCACATGATTTTTGCAGCCATGATGCTCTTTCGATTGTTTGGGAAGAAGAGCCCTACTCATTTCCCAGTGGAATGGGTATCTATCATGCATGAGGTGGCTGAGGGATACACTTTTAATTGGGCCAAAATGTTGTCAGATAACTTGGCCAAAGAAATTATTAAATACAAAATAGAGAAATCAAAGGGGCAACCCGCCCCTTTCTATATGTTTGTGTATGTCATGGATGCCATATGTTTCATGACACCTTTCCCATTGATGAATTGGAGTTGGACCCCAACCAGTGTAGAGCCCATTCATTTCTACCATTCCAAATTGTGGGAGGAAAAATCCAAGGTATTCTTTTACGAAATCTATCATAATGTAGTGGTTCTTGTTTATATATCCATGTATGGTCACCCACCTCCTCGAATTTCAGACAGGATTATGGGAAATCTAGGTAAGCTAGCAGATTGGTTTATTGAAGATAACTTCTCTTATATTAGGGTTTTTTTATGCTCAGTCCCTCCCCATGCTCTCCCATGATTTTTACCAGACCGGCTGGTATGCAGAGAAGTAGCCTACCAAACAGTAACGAGAGGCATCAATAAGGAGCTGAAGGAAACACAGAAAAAGGTATGGCCGACTTTCCCTATCCAAGTTGGCATGTTTTCACTATTGGATTTCGGTCACTCAAAAGTAGAGGTTGCGGCTTTGGAAGATGTCAAATTGGTTGACATTGAGTTCAAAAGACATGATCCACATAAGATTGTGGAAAACCACCTAGACCAGTTCAACATGAGGCGTTATATGCATGAGAACTCCCCACATGACGAAATATTTAGGAGAGTTAGATCCTACGAAGAGGTGTAGGACAGATTTCAAAGCCTGCCTCCAAACCAACTAGCAGGTTTTATCAGTTTTCAAAGACACAGACGGAATAGCCTACCTAAGATACTACAAGGACAACATATAACCACTCCCCCTTCCCAGGAAGTCAAGTCAACATGTTCAGAAGCGAGCCACTATGGTAAACGAAAAGTTGAAGAAACCCCAAAGAGCTCGGAGGTATGGACTCAACAATTAGAAGCATCATTGTCAGACCAATTGAACCCCCATGCTTTAGAACAAATCAAAGCTTACATGAAGCAGGGACCTGATATATCCCCTTCGACGCCAGCTAGCCCTGTTGGTACCTTGAATAAAATAGAGCAACAACAATCAACGGAGATTGGTACTCCCATTGCATCATTGACGCCTCTACAATCCAGCCTCAGAAATCCAAGTTCCGAAATTATTTTGGTAAGCGACCTTACTCCCATCTCACCCGAAGAGATGCCACCTTCGAATTTCTTCTTTAGTAAGAAAAGGAAGGCCATCGTGAAAAGAGAATCACACCAGAAAGACGGAGTGTTAACGAAAAGGGAAAGAATGGTGTATGATGGAAATGTTCGAGATGATACAGAAGTCGCAAGGGAAGTCGCGGGTTAGTTAGGCGCTTTTTCCACGGAAAATCAATGGTCTGTGGACAATTTGGCCGAACAATTGAGGCAGAAGTTTCTACTGGTAGATCACTTGCAAACTCAAATACAGGCCATGGAACAAACTATCAGGAACAGGATGGGCCAAGATTTTGAACAAATCAGAGCTTACGATCGACTGCAAATCCAACAGCTTCGGGCCAACCTTGAAGAACTCCATCAAAGTTCACAAACCGACCGCGTATTGGTCACTCAGCGTGATGAAATAATAGAACAATTGCAAGCTAGGTTGAGCCTAACCAAAGGTACCTCAATAGATATCACGTCCTTCCAAACTCAAGCATTGGAAGTAAACGAGAAGCTGAAAGTTTCACAACAGGACCTTTTTCAGAAGATAGATGCCATCCAAAAGTGCTACCAGGCAATAGATCTTTCTCTGAAATATATCTATATCAAGGAAAGGGAGGCTCACTAAGCCCGGGCTAAGTTTCAGGAATCCATCATATTAATACAGAAAGACAATGTCCATGATTGTCCTATGCTTTCTCCTTTTGAACAATTAAGAGGTGAGATGGCTCTAAAGGCTTGGGAGACCAATTTGACAAAGAGAAAAATATTCGCCAAAAAGGTAAAAGAAGCTTGTCTAGAAGCGTTATCATCACTAGACAAAGGGATAATCGATTTTGAAGGAAATACTATCTCCGAAGCCCTGGGTCAAATTAATATAGAAAGGAACCAGCAGAACTCCCGAAAAAGAAAAGAATAAGCTCTGATAACAATTCAGGAAATGAGCCAGATTGATCTTTTTAAGATAAATAAATGGTTAGTAAATCCAAGCTCATGGTTATAGGCCACAACTCGGTAATTGAAGGGAATTCAAGAAAAGTTGCCTCGGGTAGAAAGGAAGTTATTCACTTTTGAGGTAAATGAAACAAATCAGCCATCAGGGTTTGTGGTGGAATTATTAGATAAATGCAATCGATGTATAGAGCATGGAAAAGCAAGCACAATAGGGAGTAGGTAAGAAAACATGCACAATACCCTTTCTACCTTCCACTTTCCAAAGTCATTCATCTCGTCCACCTTCATGCTAGTCTCCACTTACCCCCACTTCATCATTATACACTTGCCCCATTATCATTCTTTCCACAGACATTTACCTTTCCTGCGTTTGTTATTCGTTGCTTGATGAGCCATGCAGAGATACTCATTCAATTATCTTTTCCCCCTGATCCCAATTGTGTTTCATTTCATTACTAAACATATATGGGGGGACAAAAGATCACAAACAAAATGGCCATGCGATAGTTGTGTACAGCCTAGAGGACTAAAGAAGAGAGGTGTTTTTCCCAGCAGATGAAGAGACAGAGGAGAATGTCAGCGGAGCTCATCATGTTCTACATATTGTTGTCTTATTCAAATATATGCTAATTTATTGTAAGAAGTCCAACCATTTGGGTTGTGACAATTTTTGTATAAATACCTAGATTCAAGATCTATTCATGGTTGCTTCTTGCTGGATGTAATAGAGAAAACTCTCCTTTTTTAGTATTAATACAAGTGCAAACAAAGCTTCCAATTTTTGTTAAGTTTGAGTTATGTGTTTCTTTTCTATTTTCATATCTCTGAATTTCTCTATGCAATTCCTTAATAAGTGATTGATTGCAATTTAGTATCACAACTATTGTAATCACATTATATCAACAATTTGTTAAGTAAGCAGTTTTTCCTCTGTATTTATTGTAAGTAGTACAAGACCTTCAAGCTATTTGAATTATTGCATCTCATATCTAGTTCAAGGGTGCACTCTTTACTTTCTTCTACTACAAACAAGGTGGGATTAATCTGCCATTGATGTCTAGATTTGTTTAACGGTTTTGTAAGTTTCTCCCACGCCATTTGATATTATAATTGTGACTCAGACAATGAAATACGGCCTATGTACTTTCCTATTATTAATTTCATTTAAGGATCATTTCTTATATAACTAAAGGTAGAAAGAGCACTTTTTAAAACATTATTGATGCCTAACATTATTCTTTGAGACTTAAGTTTAATGTCAGAAACAACATCTTTTTGGCGTCATTGTCGGGGATGAAGAAACGAAGTTATTTTCCCTCGGAAAATGACAAGGTAAATTTATATCTTTGATGGTGAACAAAGATTGAATACACAAGTAAGGCTTATTTTTATTTTTCACCAGGCGACTCCACCGTAGACAAAACTAGCATTCGGTCGAAAGAATACCAGAAAGAATCCAGATGATAAGCAGACCACACCAGTATCAGATCCCGAAACATTGTTTAAACCAAAGGGATACCTCAAATCTACTGTTGCATCAGCAAGTAAAGTATATCAACCCAAAGTTACACAAGTTAATGCTAAGGTTCCAATTGAAGAACTAACCCCTGAAGAGAGTTTTAAACAAGTACCCTCTGCGGAGGCATCAACTAGTAAACTCGAAACTAATCTTGAGAATTTGGAGGTAATTAGTCCCAAGATAAAAGTTGAGATTGACTTGAACGATACTCCTACCAGTCATAACAAAAGATCCCTTTTGATACCTATTGTCGTTGACACCCTGCCTATTCCATCCTTACCCGAAGTAAAGGTTTAGTTTCCCGAAACCTTGAAAAATATATTTTATACCTTGATTCATCCCTTATCGGTTCTCCTATATATAAATCTTGTAAGTCTAAGGAAACCAATTCACATTTCCCTTTTCCTCCTCTTCTAAATTTTTCATACCCTAACGACCTTTTTCCAAAACTTCCTTCGCCACATCCCAAAGTAGTTGAAATTTCACCACTTTAGTCCCTCAAAGTTTTTGAAAATCCCCTTTTTAGTTCCCGAAGTCTGTCTCCTAGACTTCCAATGGTTGTTGTTGGAGGAGGTGGCACCAGAGGCAAAGGAGCAGGTGGACAAGGTCAAGGACAAGCTCTGCCTCCTAAAATCTTTGCCAAAGTAGCTGCCAAATACGCTCCCTTGGTCCTCCCTGTCATCCTTCATGATTTGCTCGAAAATTATATGAAAAAACTACCAAAAATCATGGGAGAAGGAGATTTAACCGCAACTGAACACGTAGCTTTTTTTATCAGTTTGTTGATATCCTTGGCATCGAACACGAAGATGTTTACTCGAGGATATTAGTACAAACCTTTGAAGGACAAGTAAGAACCTGGTTTTGAGGACTCCTGGTAGGTCATACAATCATATGATGATCTATAAACTGCCTTCCTAAGACAGTGAGGAGAGAAGAAGGACCATCTCTATTATTTGACTGGATTTGGGGCTTTAAGAAAAAAAAAAATGAATCGGTTCTTGAATTTACTCAGAGGTTCAACAAATTGTACAACAAAATCCTAGTTGAAGTCAAACCTTCTCAACCTGCTGCAAATGTAACTTTTGCAGGGGCTTTTGAACCCGACTTTTCCCTCCTCCTAAGAGAAAGAAGATCTGCCACTCTAGCAAGAATGCAAGACAATGCCATAGAAATTGAATACAATATGATGGCATCCAGAAAATTAAAAACTAACATTGAGATGGGAACCAAAGAACCTGGGTGTTTCAAAGAACAGGGAGGACCATCCGGATCTGGGAAATCCACAGAAGAAAAGATGGATGAACTGGCCAAGATAATCAAAGATTTATCAAACAAAATATCCACGATGGAATTAGATCAATCCAAACCCAATCCATACATTATAAATCAGTTCAAGAGAAACCCTAACCCTCAGATACAACAAAGACAAATAAAAAATGAAGACCAAAAGATTCAAGCCCCGTTTAAAACTAAAAATTTAATGCAAAGGGATGACATGCAAAATTATGAGGAGCTAGAAGAACATTTGAATAACCTTAGCAATGATCACTTGGAGACACACTTAACAAGGCAGGATTATGAGAAGACTTTAGACCTAGAATCCATGTTTAATAATGAGGGAAGCATTAATAATCTAGGAGACTCTGCTTATCAAGGACTCGCCGATTCGATAATGGTCGAACTCCAACAGAAGTATGATTTAAGGCCCAGAGAAAAGAACCCTACGAATGTTCCACCGAAAAATATTTTATCACGAAATAAAACAAATGAGGCAGTTGTTACTAAACCACCAACTGAAACGCAAGTTGCCCGAACAAAACCAGTTGAAACAAGAACAACGCAAACTAAAAAACCAGAAAATACAGAGGCATAAATTCCAACCAGAAAAATTAAAAAAACAATTAGGGGTTTCAGTTTAGAAAACGAACTTAATAAAATTAAAATTCCCATGCCTCTGGTTGAACTTTTAAATAACCCGATCTATAAAAAGCAAATTGCTAAAGTGATAAATTTTTCTGATGTTGAATGTCATGCATATGTTATTAATCTGCAGGATGAAAGACCTATGATCATGTTCGGTCCACACATCGAAACACGAAGGATTATGTTGCTATGTTTTATATTACACTAATTGTGCATGACCACTTACTCTACAATTGTATGCTGGATTTGAGATGCCTAAAATTATCATGGAAAAGTTAGGCCTTGAAATCACTAGACCTTATCAAGACTTGTATTCGTTTGAATCTAGAAAAGTTAAGTGTCTAGGCATGATCAAAGATTTGGTAGTAAACCTTGCACAGATACCCGTGAAAAGTGTTCTTATGGATGTGGTTTTTTCTGACGTCCCTGCCAAGTATGACATGCTTTTATCCCGGTGTTGGGGCGCCAAATTAGGAGGATCAGTTCAGCTGGATATGACTTATGCTACGATCCCAATTTTTGGTGGGCAATTCATATGACTGTACAGAGAAACTAGATTGGCGTATACAGTAAGTGACCCTCAAAATCCAAATAATTACCCAATCTATGTTCTTGATCAGGACTTAGGAAATTGTATATTATCATTATATGACGATTTCGAAGAATGTACAGAAGAAGAAAATAAAAAAGTAGAAAAAACAAAGAAAATTGTAAATAATAGAAAAGGAATGTGGAAAATGTTTTTTGATGGCACTTCGTCCTGCGAAGGAGCAAGGGCTGGAGTGTTATTTGTAGCGCCAAGAGATGAGTACATTATTCCCTTGTCATATAGATTACAGTGGGAGATTTATACGAATAATGTCTGTGAATATGAAGCTCTAATCTTAGGATTAGAAACTGTCGAAAAGTTAAAAACTAAACATCTGATAGTTTATGGTGATGCAGAGTTGATTGTGAAAAAAATAAAACAGCAGTATCAAGCCAAGCATCCAAGGCTAAGGTCATACAGAAATTGCATCTGGGATTTGAAAGAAAATTTATTCTCATCCTTTAACATTCACTCCATTCCCATAATAGAAAATTAGCAGGTCGATTCTTTAGCCAAAGTTGTTGCGACCTTTGTACCAACTATTGTCCTAAAGTGAAGTATCACATAGAAATGAGGCACAGGCCTTCAATCCCAAACAATGTTCATCACTGGCAAGTGTTTGAATATGACAAACAAATTAAAAAGTTCTTGGAGATGATTGATGAGTTTTCTGAAACTCACATAGATCAGAAAAACCAGAATGATCCTACTTGGATTATGCAAGAAGGGCAAAACCCAAAAAAATTCCAAGACAAGATCGCAAACCACCCTATGATCATGCTTAAGAACAATCTGATTCCCAAAGGCCCGATCCCCTTAGAATGATTGTTTGACCAGGATGACATACCTTTAAAGTCTACCTTACGTCCCCAACCTGAAGAAGTTGAAGACTATAATGTAGGAACTAACGAAGATCTGAAAATGGTCAAGATATCAAAGTACCTCCCGACCCAAATGAAAAGTAAGTACGTCCAGTTGCTTAGACAGTACAAAGAGGTTTTTTCTTGGTCTTATGATGATCTAAAAACTTATGATACATCTGTCATTGAACATAATATTCCTTTAAAACACGGCATCAAACCTTTCAGGCAGAAACTTAGGCAGATAAATCCAATCCTCCAACCAGTGATAGAAAGGGAAGTCAAGAAACTTCTCGATGCAAAAATTATTGTTCCACTTAGGTATTCTGAATGGGTAGTGAATTTAGTTCTCGTCAGAAAGAAAAATGGTGAAATAAGAATTTGTGTAGATTTAAGAAACCTAAACCAGTCATCCCTCAAAGACAACTACCCACTCTCGAAAATGAATCATGTTCTAGAAAAGGTAGTTGGGGCTAACAGGATGTCCATGATTGATGGTTTTCCTGGATACAATCAAATTGTTTTCCATGAAGATGACAAAGAAAAGGTTGTGTTTACCACTCCGTGGGGAACTTTTATGTACAATAAAATTCAATTTGGTTTGATGAATGCAGGGGCTACTTTTTGGAGAGCGATGGACATCGCATTCGTCGGCGAGAAAGACAAATTCGTTGTTATTTATCTCGATGATTTGACGGATTTTCTAACTCTGGTGCAGAACATCTACTACACCTCAGGCAGACCTTCAAAAAATGCAGGAAGTTCAGTTTGTCTCTTAATCCTAAGAAATCACATTTCTCTATGCTAGAAGGTAAGCTCTTGGGTCATATAGTGTCAAAAGAAGGAATCAAGGTTGACCCGAAATGAGTTGAGGCTATAGACACAATTAATATTCCTAGGAACATAAAAGAAATTCAATCTTTTTTAGGAAAGATAAACTTTTTGAGAAGATTCATTCCTAATTTTGCTGAAATAATTAAAATGATTACAGATATGCTGAAGAAAGACAACAAAGTGAAATGGACCACTGAAGCTAAAGCATCATTCTTGCGAGTCAATAAAGCTATAGGCGAAGCACCAATGTTAGCCAGTGCAGACTATACTAAGGAATTCTCGATATTCTCTTTCGCTTATGAACATACTATCACAGTTGTGCTCCTGCAAAAGAATGGGGAAGATTTCGAGCAACCAATAACTTTCTTCAGCAAAAGCCTCAGGGATGTAGAGTTAAGGTACGATATACTTGAGAAGAAAGCATACTTAATGGCGAAGGCTCTCAAGGATTTCAGGACATATGTGTTGCATTCCAAAATAATCGCTTATGTGCCAACGAATGTTGTCAAAGACATCTTAGTTCAACTAGGCAGTGATGGAAAGAGAGGACAATGGCTGTCTAAAATCCAAGAATTTGATCTAGAAGGGAAACCGACCAAGTTGGTTAAAGGTTAGGGCGTGGCAAAATTGTTAGCCGAATCAAATTTAAGGGCACTCAGGATAAATCACCTAGAATCACACAGATATATCCCAGATATAGATGAACTTGACGATCAAACCCCTACGATTCAGATCGAAGATAAGTTTTCTTCCTCTGCTTGGTATTGCAATATTGTTTCATACCTCCTTACCCTTTAGTGCCCGAATGGCATGACTCCATCCAAGGCGAGAACGTTGAATTTGCACGCAATTAAATATTGTATTATTGATGGCCAACTATACTGGAAGGATCCTCTAGGTTTCTTGTCATGTTGCTTAACAGAACCTGAAACAGAAGGCGTCATAAATGAATTTCATGAAGGAGTGTGTGGAGGACACCACTCTTGGAGGGAAACGACCTACAAGATTTTAAGGGATGGATATTATTGGCCAAAGTTATTTACTGATGTGAATGCCAAGGTCAGAACCTGCAACTCTTTCCAACTGTTCTCTGGTAAGAAAAAGCTTCCTGCACTACCTCTAATCCCAGTCAAAGCAGAAGCTCCCTTTCAACAATGGGGATTGGATTTCATCGGAGAGATCCACCCGTAGTCAAGCGCTCAACATAGGTGGATTTTAACCACTACCGATGACTTCACGAAATGGGTAGAAGCTATTCCAACTTGGAATGCTACTGATTTGGTAGTAATAAACTTCTTAGAAGAGAACATCCTATCAAGATTTGGTTGTCCTCAAAAAATAGTCACTAACAATGCCCAAGCTTTCAAATCTATAGCAATAGTCAATTTCTGCCAAAAATACAACATTGTGTTAGGACATTCTACAGCTTATTATCCTTAGAAGAATGGGTTGGCCGAATCATCCAACAATATCATGATGACTATAATAAAAAAAGTGTTAAGTGAAAATAAGAAGGCTTGGCACATTCACCTGAAATATGCCTTATGGGTGAATCGAATCGGCACCAAGAAATCAATAGGTATGTCCCCTTTTCAGATGTTTATGGTACGGACATTGTCCTTCCTATCAACCTCGCTCTTCTTGTGATGAAGTTATGGAAAGACACAAATGAGGAGCCAAACGACGTTACAAGAAAGATAAATCAAATAATCGAAGTTCAGCAAAATAGGGCCAAAGTAGATGACAAACTTCAAAAGTACCAAGATAATATGAAGGCCCTTTTCGATAAAAAGGCTAAAGACAGGGAGTTTCTTCTTGGTGATCTAGTTTTAAAGTGGGATGCCAGAAAAGAATATGCGGGAAAACATGGCAAGTTCGACCATCTCTAATTCAGACCATTCGGGATTGCAACTGTTGAGGGGAAAAATTCCTTCTTACTGGAAAAGCTCGATGGAAAATTTCTTGACGCTCCTATCAACGGGCGTTACCTAAAACATTTTTATGTAATAATCATATTCCAGATTCCCATTGTATATATCGGTTTTGTTTTTTGTTTCAATTTGTAGTTTTATTTTCCTTTTGTAAACTATCCAAATTTTACTTTTGTTGTAAATAAATCAAGTTTACTTGATATCATGAAAGCAAAATATAAAAGCATTTGTACGACATATCATTTCTATTTCTATGGAATTTTCTAACATTTCCCATTTTTTGTTCCCGTGTAGAATACTTACTGTCAGTTGAGAGATAAGGATGTATCGGAATCTAACACTCAATTTTCAAAACCTTTGCTTTCTCTCAAAACAGGTGATAAATTAATGATTTACTTGATTGAAAATACAAAGGAAATATGAGGTATGAACTCCTATTCCATTAGTTCAAGCTAAATTTTAAGGAAATCTTGTCAGATGTAAAGGAGGTTTCATTTGTATAGATATTGTCACCTGATCAAATATCATAAAAGTATGAATATCACTGATTAATTACAAAGCCTTCTCTAAAAAAAAAAATTAAATAAACAAAAAAATCTTAGTCTTCTTAG
>JZKD02S0577255.1:21003-31305 GCA_000966675.3 Picea glauca
AAATCTGGACCGTTCATTATAAGGTCACGGATCTAACGATAGAGATTATGTTAGGGTTTTTTGCCCTAGAAGGCAACCCTCTTTTTTGAGGGAAATGTATTGCGGCTATGGTTGATGGCGAATATTGTATTCTAAGATAGGAGACAGTGAGAGAAAGAAGAGGAAGTTGCAGCGGGTTTGCTGTAGGTTGTATCCCTTCATATGCTAGATAATAATAAAGGAATGACCTAGCAATTTCTCTGGTGGACGTAGCCCACAATGGGTGAACCACGTAAATCTGTGTCTCTCTTGTATTGTGTATCTTTTGTGTTTTGTTTCCACATTTGTTTTATTTTATTGCTCTGCGGCCCTGTTTTTCTAACATGGGGCGCTGTATTCAACAAATTTAATAATCTCAAAGTCTTCCTCTGTCGAAGTTCCATTGACAGTCATAGGTATCCGAGCGAGCCTTCCACATAGGTCTACTATCTTTCCTCTGAATAAAATTGTCCCTCCTAGGGAAGGGATCATGGCATGCTTTCCTATAGTTTCCCAAGTTCTTTCTGGCATAATGTTCATTTGTGTTTCTTCATCAAGAATACAATCAATATCAAAGTCCCCTATTCTTACTTCGACTTGCTCCTTTTCTTTGAAGATCTCTGATAGCCTAACATGTCGGTGATCATTCAAGGTGTCTTTCATCTGGAGCAATATCTTTTCTGATTCCTTTTGAGTTTCTACTATTTCTGGATCTGCCTTAGGGTTTTCTTCATTCAGATTCATTCTTTCAAGCTTAGCAATCATTCTAGGGAAATCCAACACTTCATGGTCCAAAGCTTTGCAACAGAGACAACTAGCTATTTCACCAGGGAATTTCTTAGCAAGATGTCCCGGTCTTCTGCAGCTGTAACAGAGGGTTAACCCTCTCTTTCGTTTAAATGTTCCCCAACTTCTTTTGTACTGCGCACCAGGATCATGGTAGCTAGCCTGCACAAAGCTCTTTCTAGGATCCTGCATCCACTTGTTGGTCCAGACATTCTTTCTATGCATAGGTATAACATATCTATCATTATACTTATCAAATCTATTCATATCAAACTTTCTTTCATCTATTAATGCCCTAGTTTTGAAGTTAGGATAGAATCTATCAGGCATACCTAGATCCATGCTTTAGAAACAAATTTTTTTCACTTATCCTACTTCTTCATAGCACAAATCTTTCAGATCTAAAAACTTCTGACTATTCTTACCTTTATTAGAGCACAAAGCTTACAGATCTTACCTCTTTTCTGTAGATCTGACTTCTTTCTTTCAGAAATTTCCACTTTTACTTTTCTTAGAGCATAGAGTGTTCAGATCTCGCTTCTTTTCTTCGGATTTGATCTTCCTTTCTTAAGATCTGACCTTATTCCTGGCATAAAGCTTCACAGGTTGAG
Source organism: Picea glauca (assembly GCA_000966675.3). Classification (NCBI taxonomy): domain Eukaryota; kingdom Viridiplantae; phylum Streptophyta; class Pinopsida; order Pinales; family Pinaceae; genus Picea; species Picea glauca. The sequence continues at coordinate 22,419 of JZKD02S0577255.1, forward strand.
TAAAAATCTACGCACTAGGGTAACAGATCTATGCACAGAGCTTTCTTTTGCACAAAGTTTCTTCTTCCTCAGTTCCTAGCAATCACAGTTTCAGGTCCTGACAATGGAACCATTTGTTGGCACAGGGGCAGACCCAAGGTTCAACGCTCAAGAGCACACCAAAAAATCCCTAACTATCGGCCCTTTCAACAACACTTGCGAAGTAGATGAAGTCTCACCCGAGGTAGAGGCAGGGGTGGTTGCAAGAATCAGGTGTCTGCAACCTTAGCTGGGACATAGATCTGTGATTATATCCTTTACAGAGCACTTAGCATCATTCATTCGTCACTTATTCACCCTTATTGTACTTCGCAGATAAGACAGAACATCACAGTACTTGCTCAGATATAATATATTTCAGTGCTTAGCAACATCAAAACGTATTAGATCCTGTAGATCAGCACTAAGCATCCTCATACACATCATATATACTATTCATATACATCTAGTGAATCACAAAGTATAAGCAAATCTATCTAATCATGGCATAACACTTAGCAAGATAGTGAAAACACAAGGAATCAACAACATAAAGCATGACAAACAGGTTTACGTGGTTCACCCCCACCCTGGGGCTACGTCCACAAATTCTTCTTCTTCTTTATTAGCTTTGGTCAATCTGATTACAACACAGAGTTTAACTGTACTCCGTATAGGATAGGACATTTGTGCGCACCTCGCCAGATCCTCCTTCCCTGAGTAGATCTAGCATAGAGCCTTCTTACAATCCATGCACTCAACACTTACAACACTTGCACTCAGCTCTAAAAGCCTCTTACAATCATGCACATAGAATTTACATTCGATTACACAGATCTAATTACTAGCACTAAGCCATCGGCTCTTCTTACATTGCCTAGCTACTTATTTATACTTTACAACATAGGCCTAAACATGGGTAAACCCATGGGCCAGCATCCCTTTTCCATTACATTAACCCAAAACCCTAAAAGGGCCCCAAAAGTGGGCCGAGATCTTGTGATATCTACTTCGCCTGGCGCTCCAACTTTGACAGGGTGTCGATGTCCAAAAACAGTCAAATATGACCAAGTGTTCTGCAAAACTTGGTCAAGGGCCAACATGCAAGAGATGCAAACCACTTTCCAAATTTTATATATCGACAATATTCTCGTGGAAATTTTAGGTGATTCTACAAAAAGAAAGTAACAAACCTCTACGATAACCACACATTTATGTTTATTACTTTGCATTATGTCCAAGAATTATTCATTTTCCTAGGATGACATAGTACTCTAGAATTCGTAGGATGACATGGTACTATGGAATTATAGAGCTATTGGATTTTAACCTAAAGGATATCATGTTTTGTATAAGTTTATTCTTGTTGCAATCGTGATGTTATGTTATTTAATATTCACATAATTAACAGAGTCTCAATGATGACATCTTATGCAAAGTGAATTGAACAAAGAACTTGCATTTCCTTGTTGGAAAATCTTTGCATATCCTCCATATGGATCACTTGATATTATTTTAAAAGGTTAATAGGATTGTTAGTGTAAAGGTTAATAGGATTGTTGGTGTAAAATATTTATGTAGTATTATTTGCAGGGGTGATTTTGGATGACATTATCAATAGTAAAAAATCTCATCATGGCAAGGTAGAACTTGGATACAATTAGACAGAAAAAGGATCAAGCTCCAAAACAACAGAGCAATAAACATATCCAAAAATCTTTGTAGAAATAATCAAGGGGGGGTAGGAAGATCTACAAGGAAGATTACAAGGACACTCCTCCACCGAGAAGATTCAGATTTCAGAATCAACAACTGATAGATAGGCCTCAATAAGAATAAGAATTCATAAGAGTACCTCCTTTCATAAGATCTTCAACTCTCAGGTATCAAACTATCTTTTTTGGTTTATGTTATGCATGTAATAATTTTGGACATAAAGTTATGAATTGCAGAGCTAAAAATAGGAACAAAAAAAACTTTGAAAGTCATACACAAAGGGGTTATCCAAGAAGGTCTAGTGAAACACAGAGAAGAAGTTACAAAAGGTTTGAATCTTTGAGCACTGAAGTGGAATGTTACAAATGTAACAATTTTGGACACATGGCCAAATATTGCAGAATGACAATCCCTCCTAGAGAACTGCAACAGGATAAAAACAGTCACAGAAAAGGACATGGATAAGAACACAAGATTAGTATAGCAATGAAGAATGCACACACACTCTACAAGCTAAGCAGAAGAAATGCGGTTGGTATGTTGATAGTGGGTGTTCAAAACACATGACAGATGATAAAAACATGTTTCTTAAATTACGAAAGGAAAGGGATCGATCATTCTCCTCCGGAAATGATGATTCAACCAAAATCAATGGAAAAGACACAGTTAGAATTGGGAACAATAATACAAAGGCAGAAAATGTTCTACTAGTAGAAGATATTAAGCATAATCTTCTACGTGTGAGTCAAATGTGTGACCAAGGTCATAAAGTTACATTCTATTCACAAAAGTGCGAGATAAGAAACGGAGGTTAAAGAAAATTGATTGCTACAACTGCAGGAACTTCAAAAAACATACATGTGTTAAGTGAAATTGGAAATGAAAAGTGTTGTCTAGGAAAGGAAGATGAAAGTTGACTATGGCACAAAAGAATGGGTCACATACATTTTGATAACCTTGTCAAATTAAGAAAAATAGAAGCAGTCAGAGAAATTCCCTAGATCATGAAACCAACCAACACTTTATGCAAGCATTGTCAACAAGGAAAGAAAACAAAGACCACGTCCAAATCAAAGGAATATTCAACGACAAGACTATTAAATTTGGCAACATCGACAGTCATTCTACAATGAGAGGCCATATGGGCCACCCTGAGGCTAGCCAGAGAGATTTGGAGAATCAACCAGTCTTGTGAGGTATTAACAAAATCCAGGGGGAACGTACAACCTATGTGAGTCAAACCAAAAGTCAGGACAAATGATATTCTATGTGAGTCTAATGCAAAATTCAGGGGGAACGTACAACCTCTGTGATCATATATAGTCTAGTGCAAAAGTTAGGGGGAACACACAACCTCTGTGAGCATATACAGACTAGTGCAAAAGTTAGGGGGAACATACAACCTCTGTGAGTCTAGTCAAGCCTTATGAGCCATGAGCAAAAGTCAAGGCATCTAGCAAAAGCTAGGTTGAATATAAAATTCCTATGAGCTAGAAACAAATGACGATATTCCTAATATTGCAAATGATATAAATGTATTGATCTAGTGCATTGGCACGTGTAACATTATCCACCATGAAGAGAATTTCAAATTTCCTTGTAAAGAGTCGAGTTGTAACTGAAGTCTTAAGTCTAGTTCTATTTTAGAACTAAAGTGTAATGTTGAGTTGCAACTGAACTCTTAAGTCTAGTTCTATTTTAGAACTAAAGTGTAATGTTGAGTTGCAACTGAAGTCTTAAGTCTAGTTCTATTTTAGAACTAAAGTGTAATTTTGAGTTGTAACTGAAGTATTAAGTCTAGTTTTATTTTTGAACTAAAGTGTAATGTTGAGTTGCAACTGAAGTCTTAAGTCTAGTTCTATTTTATAACTAAAGTGTAATGTTGAGTTGTAACTGAAGTATTAAGTCTAGTTCTATTTTTGAACTAAAGTGTAATGTTGAGTTGTAACTGAAGTCTCAAGTCTAGTTCTATTTTCGAACTAAAGCATACAAGTATCAAGTCTAGTTCTATTTTCGAACTAAAGTGTAATGCCGAGTTGTAACTAGTCTCAAGTCTAGTTCTAAGTTCGAACTAAAGTATGAAGCTAAGTTATGATTAACTCATACAAATAGGTTACTATTTCGAGTCTTTCCTCTTCTCCTCTTCAACCTATATAAGGAGAGGTCGACCCCTCTCTTCAATACAGTTTTGAGATGCAGGTTAAGGGTGAAGAAATAGAGACAAACATATTAGTGATAAAGAGGCATCATACCAAAGCAACATATCAGTGTTGTATATCAACAATAGAGGCAACATATCAGAGGTGTATTTTAGCAAGGTCTTTTAGGTCTTTGTTGGGTCAAAGTCATCTTGGCAAGCTCTTTAAGAGAAAAATATTCATGGTGGATATTTGTAAGTGATCTTAAATTATTAATGCAATAAACAAATATTGTTTGCTGGGGTTTTTCTCCCTGTACAGGGTTTCCCCAGGGTATATGTGTTGTTGATGTGCATGCTTACTTATATACATAGTTATTTCTATTTGATTATTATTTGGTATTGTTGAAGTGTATTAAGATGGAATCAAAGTGTTGAAGAAAATAAAAGAATTAATCCGCATAAGAAATCAAGCTAAAAAATTTAACAAAGGACACTGGAAATTGTGCATATTGGTCTAGTTGGACCAACTACAACAAATGGCTTAAAAGGTAAGAAATAATTTATGATATTAGTTGATGATTATACAAGAATGATCGCGGTTTGCTTTCTTAAGAATAAGGCATAAGCTTTTGAAAAATTCAAGATCTGCAAGGAAATGGTTGAAAATGAAATGGATTCAAAAATCAAATGCTTGAGATCTGATAATGGAGGAGAGTTCACTTCAAAGGAATTTATGGACTACTGCAGAAGTCATGGAATAAAAAGACAATTCTTCGTTGCTAGGACACCTCAACAGAATGGAGTTGTTGAAAGAAAGAACAAGACAGTAAAGGAAATGGCTCGAACAATGCTAATGGATTCAAAATTGACAGATATTTTTTGGACACAGGCAGTGCATACAACAGTTCACATTCAAAACAGAGTAATGCTCATAAACAACACTAACAAAACTCCTTACGATCTATGGAAAGAAAGACCAACAAATGTAAAACAATTCAGAGTTTTTGGAAGCAAATTCTACATCAAAAGAGAAGATGGAAGAATGAGAAAGTTTGACTCTTGTGTGGACAAAGGAGTACTTTTTGGTTACTCAAGTACGAGAAAAGAATACAAGTGTTACAACCTGAGATTGAACAAAGTGGTGGAAAGCATCAACGTAACAATTGATGAAACAGGTAGACAAGAATTAAAGGAAGAAGAAAATGAATCAATGGATCAACTTAACGAAGAAGAAACAAAATATGAAAAAGAAGGGGAAGACGAAGAGGATATGACAAAAACAGAAGAGCAAGTTCAGCAAGTAACTCCAAAAAAACCTAGCAGACGAGTACAAAAGAATCATCCTTTAGATCATATTATCGGAAACAAAGACGCAAGAGTTGAGACTAGAAGAAGAATCCATTCAACAGAACAAACACACCTAGCATTCACATCTATGATTGAACCAACCTATTTTGAAGAGGCCAACAAGAATGAATTTTGGAACAAGGCCATGTATGAAGAATTGGATCAAATAGAGAAAAATGACACTTGGGAATTGGTTCCAAGACCAAAGGATAAGAATGTGATTGACACAAAGTGGGTATACAGGAATAAATTGAATGAAGATGGATAGGTTATAAGAAACAAAGCTAGATTGGTATGTAAAGGATATGCACGGGTTGAAGGAATCGATTTTGAAGAGACATTTGCCCCATTTTCCAGATTGTAAGTGTTAGAATATTATGGATGTGCTCATTTAACAATAGACAACATCACTATTGTCACCCAACCATAGGCCGAAGCCACCCTCGAGCACCTTAAACTTGACAGAGAATCATTCTGGAAGCAAACCCTAGGCTAGATAGCCAAAAAAAAGGTGGCGCATCTTTCTCCAAGGATAGTGCACCAAACAAGGGTAACAAGATCTGATCAAAGAGTCCAAGCCATAACCAAGAGAGATTCCAAGCCAAAACTAAAATCTGCTAGTTGCAGCAACTGTAACAACAACTCTCCTCCAGACTTGTGCACAAATTGGCCAAGTGCAGTGCGCACAAGTGTTGCTTCGGTAGTTCTTAGAATCCTTGCTAGAATGAGGACTGGCTTCTTGTATTTATACTAATTCTGGCAGACTTCCTGGGCCGACTTCTCATTCTGGGTACTAATTCTTTCGTATATAACATTTCCTTTAGTCAACTTCTTCTCTTGGAGGCTAATAACCTAATACAAGTCATTCTCTTGATCCGACTTGTCTTCTAGGGTTATTAGCCAACTAATTAAGGTTTCTTCTTGCTTCCCAGAATATTCTATTCTCGTTAGGTTTACACGTGCAGGTAAATACCTCCCATAGCTACCATAATATCAAAACTCCCTCCTATCTAGGGAGGTGTTGAAGGTAATGGTCTTGAGCATAAACATACCATTCACCTGGTAGCATCAACATAGTCGTATAGACTATATCATTATTAGATCATGAGCACCATCATCACTATCAGTGTCATCAACTGCATCATCTCTCGAAACCATACTCCATTTGAGTAATCACACATGATGCTGGATAGGTCACTCACTCCATAGAGTGACACAAGAACCATTCTTATAATCCGTACATATGTCCTAGAAGAATAAATGTCCTGGATCATTTTCCATCCAGGGAAACTCTGTCCATTTATCATCCATCTAGCTAATAATCATTTCCAACACTATGAATAGTCTTCAAGGAAATCGAAATAATGTCATTCAATAGAACACAACTGTGTCTATCCATAGTAGTACACAACTAATATCCAATGGTACACTGCCACACCAAGTAGCAAACAGATACTTGATCAATGACATATAGTCACAATCAGTGGAACACATCCACCACAGTAGTATACATCTACTGTCCGGAGCCATACAGTCTCCATAACAATCATATCATTTGATATCAACCTACACAGAAAACATTGTTATGATATAAACTGAATCATCTGGGTCATTCTTCCACTCACATCTGTGAGATCTAGAAGAGCATCTTCCCTCAGAAGGTCAAACATCAATGATGAGCTATATGGACTATTCTTCTCAAGCAAGGAAGAATAACTGTCCCAATTTCTGAGCCTGGACCATTCACCTATCTGGGCCATTCCTCTGGTACTAAACAAATTTCAACCTGGAGAGAATGAATCTTCCCTAGGGAATGATTGTTCGGACCATTTCCTAAGGAAATGATTGTCCTGCACCAACCTCCAAAACATACCATTCTTCAAAATTGTTCACAACTGTGAGCTTTGAAATAATGACTATCCGGCGAGGTAGACCAGTCTTCTTGACCACTACTGAGAGTGACCGTCAAGAAGAGAGACTATCCTAGACCATTCCCAATGTTGACCACAAGGGGAATCGTTGTCTATGGTACATCGGAAATCCATCGAACCGTTTTCATTATGAAAATGACTGTTCGATCTGGACCATTTTCTGAACTGGAAAATGCATGTCTGTCAGAAATATCAAACCACTTTCCGAACTGGAAAGGAACTGCTCATCCTGGACCATTTTTCGAACGGAAAAATGATTGTCCATAAGTCAATAACACATCATTGCTCCCTCCCAACCTAGGATTCGTCTCTTCCTTTTCAATAAGGAAGTCTTCTCCAAGAGCTCCAACTTGAGTATGCAAACTCTTTCATTTTGGACAGAGGTTTTACCAAAATGTCTGCTTATTTGGTCATCTGTGGAGATATATATTGGAGAACCACTTTCTCTTTTCTAGACTTCATCATGGAGAATGTAATGCTTGATCTCAAATGTACTTCGGTCTTTATGGAACACTGGTTTTCTATGAAGGCTTCATATAGCTTTGATCAATATAGTATATCATTGTTGGATTCATCTTTGTTTCCTGCTAGCTCATAACATTGTGGCAAGGGTCAAATTGGAACGTATCCAAGTGGTACTTCTTCTGCCATCATGAGAGTTTTCCATGGATTAGCAATCCATCATCATGAGCTTCTGAGTAACCATTCTGATACAATATCTCTGTTATAGAAAGTTTTTCACCACACTTCTACTATGCATTGGAGGTTCTTTACCAAGTTGTCTTATTTCATCTGCATACAAGGGTTTCTTTCTGGTATACCTCAAAGACTTGAGGTTGCTCTACATACTCTTTTTGTTCAATTATTCTTAAGAATAGTCTTTTCATTTATCTGATGTAGACTCCAACCCATGGATATTGCGGCTCATGTAGAGGTATGTCTGGTTTATTGGAACAAGCAATCATCATAGTCTTCTCCCTCCATCTGGGAGAACCTCTAGTTCTGGATCTCACAATGATTACATTCATAAGTATTCCATACACTATTCTTCATCACAACTTTCAGTTCCTCTGCTTGATTGCTTTCATATCAGGCTGGTAGTCTTGTGATTATTGACACAATGACTGGTTGTTCTGGATTTTCCTTCTCTCTTGGAATCTTCATGTTATTCCTCATGTTTTTCTTTAGCTCTTAGGTCCATGGAGTTTTCTATAGATTCCATACCCTGAAGATTCCAACTTCTTTCATTCATCAAGGATCATGGATGTGGATGGACAAACATGCATACTTTAAGAAGACTTCTTCTAAAGTTAAACTGAGCACGTGTTGTTTTTCATGGCTGCCACTATTGATGGGATCATGGATATATACTTCATCATCTTCAATTGATCATATTATTTAGGATTAGATACCTCATAATCCTTGCTTCATGCATTCTCTTCTTTTGGAAATATATAATCGGCTCCCTTCATCTAGGAGAGTCCACGCTTCAGTCTACATCCTTATTGCCTTCTGCAAAGTGTCACAAATATTTTTCCAATTTCCTCTTGATTTCTAACTTCTTTCTGTTTTACTTCTTCTAGGTTTCTTCAAGTTTGTTTCTGATTTTGGCTTATCTTGCAACTCTTACTTATGTAATAGCTTCCACATGAATTGTTACCGGGGGTTGTTGATGTACTTCATCCTTTTGTGTGTATTGACTGACTTGTAGTCATTGTGATAGTAGTCCTTATTT
>JZKD02S0577255.1:31315-47004 GCA_000966675.3 Picea glauca
ACGATTTTTACCCTAAAATAAATTACGAGCTAATGAAATAAGTTTAAAAAAATCACTCTAATACAAAAAATTTGCCCATTAAAAAATTAGAGGCCCCTTAATTTCGCCCCTAAAATCATCTTATGTTCATTGGTTCATTTGACATATTCAATGTTTATTTATTTTTTAGTTATACATTGTATACTTGACATTTTGGGTTGGATTTGAAAATTTGATATGTATTATTTATAACATTTACATTCATAACTTAATTAAAAATTAGTTGAACATTTCAAATTCCTTTATGTTTTATACTGGTTTACTTTATATATATATATAAGTTGTAAGTTTAGTTAGTACGTAAGTTTTTTATTAAATGTTGGGAAATCAATAAACATGAATATTGTAAAAATATTTTTTATGGTTGGATTCAAGGTTGGGTACATTATTTTGTCTATATTGTTACTAAGATTAATGGGAGGCTCTTACAATTGTATTTCAAAATTGTCTTTCAAAAGTTTTCTTTTAGTAATTTCAAATAGGTTTTGGTTTGGTGTTTCAAGTTTAATTAGGAACATGAATCTTATCCACTTTTCAACTACTTATACTTTTTTTTTTATCTACAAAAAATTTCACTTTATATTCATATAGAAAATATAAAAAGTTCTACACAAGTAAGCCTCGGCATAAAAGCACGAAGGCATCTGAAGAAGAGTAAAATGATAACATATACTAGTCATCCTGAGGAAAAGGATACAATAAGTAACAACTTGGATGTACAGAATCCAAGATATATAGTGACATAGATAGCGATCTCATATCAACTAAAGACAACAAAACCATCAAAAAACAAAGTCCAACATGACCAAAACAAATTAAAAGAGTTCAAGTGCCAAGTGAAGGCCTTCATGATTCCCCACACATTGGAAGTAAACAATTTTCCCTGGAGCCTGATAAAGAGCATGTTTTGATAGAGTGTCTGCTATTGAGTTGTATTCACGATAAATATGATGAAAGGAAATGGAGTGAAATTTGTTGAGTAATTCGTGAATTCTCTCCTTCTAGCCCTCCAAGTTGTGAACCTGCAGCTAACCCTTATCACAAAGCCAGTCAATGATTATCTTGGAGTCACCATATATTGAAATCTTTGATAAATCTAGCCTGACAACCAGAGTGAGAAGAGCCCAAGCTCTGAGTAACTATGCTCTAGTATTGGTCCCCAGACCACAGTTAAATAAACATTTGTAAGTTTTGTGATATGTTGTCTTAATAACACCTCTTGTGCCACAGTTCTGACCTAACATTAAAGTTTCCCCGTCAAACCATCCAATGCCCACATTATCAGACCAATCTGTGGGAGCTCTGAAAAAATCTAGCAACAACTGTCTTCTAGATTTCTTGTGGATTTTCTCTGAACAAAAGTCTCACAGAAAGGAAAGGGTTCTGTAAGATACCCTCTGAATAGAAGGTGTTCCATTCTCAAATAAAACAAGGTTCCTCTCTAACCAAATTAACCAGCAAAGAAAGACCGATAATAGAGGAAAAGGAGAAAATTGTTGCATCCATTTTTTAAAACATTCGGATATGGAATCCCCCTGCCATCTACCAGTGAAATTTAAATTGTGAAAAACTATGTCCCAAACACCACAGGTGAAGTCAGATCCAAAAAAGAGGTGTAAGTTCGATTCTGAATTATTTTTACATAGATAACAGATGCTCGAACCTTCAAATCCTCTGCATTGCAAGTTGTTCCAAAGTAGTAGTTTGTTCTCCTCAAGAAGCCAACTGAAAATCTTGAGTTTTAATGGACATCCACCTCTCCAGATAATATTTATCCAGCCACTAATTAGAAAAGGATTTTTTTTTACTTCTATGACCTCGTATGCAGTTTTAACTAAGATTTTGCCTGAGCGATCTCCTCCAAGCCAATGTAATACATCTGGTCTTTGAGTTAGCTGAATGCCACTGTGAATAAGAATATCTATGTAGTTCTTCCACTCTATTGAAAGGGACCCTCCTAATTTCAAATCAGTAGAAGTGAGCCAATTATGTCCAAATATTCCTAGGCGAGAAGGGCACGAAGCCTGAAAGAGGAAAAAAAGTCCACGAAGTTTAAGAGCTTGAATCAGATCGTCCGACAAGAAGGAAGATGATCCCAATCCAAGTATCCGGTCCTTTCCTATATGGATCGAGGAGCCTGATATAGGGCACCAGGAGAGACCATGAAATAGCAGGTGAAAAGTTTTGGTCAGATATTTCCAAGTTGGGGAACCCCGATTGCAAGAAACCGAGTTTAATCTGAGCCAACTTTCAATAGTGGAGGATGGAAAATATTTGGATTTAATGAATCGATGCTAGAGTCCGTCCACCTTTAAGGCTCACCAAAGAGAGTTCACTTCCATAGCTTGAATGAAGCTAAAAAGATTCCTTAGCCTCCAACCCCCAAATCTCTTAGGTCTGGCTATGTGGTACCAATTGCAGAGATGAAAGCCCTTTTTTTTTTTTTTCCATTCCACAGAAAATTAAAAGCAAGTTGTCGAATATGGTGAAGAATGGAGACAAGAATGTTTACCATAGCCATCCAATAGATCGGCTGGATTTCTAGGACCGCCTTGACTAACACAAGTTTGTCCCCCATAGATAACCAGTTATTGCACCAGTGGTTGATTTTGTATTCATATTTCAGCAAAAGCCAATTCCAGTCTTCTGCTTTGTAAACATCTGCTTTCAAAATGTAACCGACATACTTAAATCCAATGGTAAGGTTATTAATTGTGAAATTGAAAGTAAGTTTAATAGAATCTAGAACATATTGATGAACTCCAAACTAATAAAAGGAGGATTTATGGTTGTTAATCTGTAATCCGGTTGCACTATAGAATAAACTCAAAAGATCTTTAATCACCTGCCATTCAGATAAGGATGTCTTGTTCAAGATAAGAAGATCATCTGCAAATAGAAGATGTAGAATTCTAACAACTCTTGAGACATTGATACCTGTGAGCAATCCCTCTCTTTGTTTATTCTTAAAAGTCAAACTCAGGCCTTCCATAACTAAAGTAAATAAAAATGGGGAGAGTGGGCGTCCATGTCTAAGCCCCATGCCACTGATGAAGAAATCAGAAGGTTCTCCATTAATGAGAACAACAAAAGTTGCAGAATAGACATAACCCATGATCCAATTGGTTGTATTAAGGCCAAAACCACATTGAAGAAGAACCAGTCTAAGATAGTCCCAGCTTATGGAATCATAAGATTTTTTTAAATCAATTTTGAGGATCAAAGCTTGAAGCTTCTTTTCTCTGATGATGTGTATGCATTCCTGGACCGATCCAATAGCATTGGTGATTTGTCTTCCTTTTAAAAAACCGAATTGTTCTTCTGAAATAGAGCGGGACAAGATGGGCCTGATACGATTAGCTATAAGTTTAGAGATGATCTTATTGCAGAGTGAAATCAGATGGAAATCACTAAAAGATATCGACCCATTCAGTTTAGGAAAGAGGGTTAAAAATGTAGAGTTGATAGATCTGTTCACCGATCCAGTTAATTTGGTTTCTTCCATTGCCTCTAATCATTCATCAGTAAGAATCTCAAAATGTTGTAAGTAGAACTCCACTGACCACCCGTCAGGACCAGGACTCTTGTCCTTGGTGAAGCCCCGGAGGATGTCCAGGATTTCTTTTTTTGTACAGGGGATTTCCAATTGATGAACCTCCTCTTCTGTAGTCATTGTTGGATAAAGGCGAACTGAAGCAATTTGATCAACAATAGAATTATTAGTGTCTTTATAAAAGGTGTTGACATGTCTCACTTCTTCTTTCTTAGTTTCTTCCTGTCCAATATGTATCTGATTTGATTCATCTTTAACTTTCCAAAGATTTTTTTTGTTCCTCCTGAAACTATCAAACCTATGAAAATAGGTAGTATTGTTATCTCCTGAATGAATCCAAGTAGCCCGGATTTTAAGTCTCCAAAGATCCTCTTCTGCCTTCATAATTATTTTTCTTTCCACTTCAAGTTCTATGAACCGAGGATTGAGTTCTGCATGTGGGATGATATCTAGACTTTCATTTGAGAGCCGGATTAATTCTACTTCAATGTTATCCAAGAGAAGGTGTTCCTTTTTCTTTTGATCTGTTATCCACTTTTTGACTTTCGATTTTAGAAAGTTGAGTTTTCGAACCAGTCTACTCTGATCCCCTTCTCTTGGAAAATTTTGTCTGTTTATCCAAACATATCTGACATAGTTGTTGAAGTGCTCATCTTTCAAGTGAGTCGAATTAAGTTTAAAAGGAAAAGCAACTGGGCAAATGCCAAAATCTAGTTGAATTATCACAGGAGCATGGTCAGATATGAAAGGTAATTCGACCCATGATCGAAAGCAAGTAGAGAAGTTAATTAGAGTAGTAGAACAAAAAAACATGTCGAGTCTTTTTTGAATACCTTCTGTGCCTAGTTTGTCGTTGCGGCAAGTAGGCACCAATTGAGGTGGCTTGACGTCCACTAAGTGATGAGACGAAAAAAAATCTCCGAAGTAGGTTGCCTATGGGTCCAATAGTGCTTTCTTCCCCCAAATTTAACAAATCCAGTAGAAAAATTTAAATCAACTGCAATGATAAGGTTGTTAAGGTCCAGTAAACCCTTAGCTTCCAGAAGACCCCAAAATTGTCTTCGAACTGTATTCGGCCCATAAACATTGATCAAGTTAACGCTTCTTTTATCTGGTAAGTGAACACCTGATAAGAGAATGTTGCTTGCACAGTGAAAAGATAAGAGATCAAGTATGTTTGGGTTCCATGCCACTAGAATTCCACCAGACTTCCCCACCGAGCTCACAACACTAAACATCCAGGTAGGACAAAGTGGAAGTAAAAACTTCCTTGCCTTTTCATCATCAACAAGGATCTCTTGGAGAAAAATAATGTCAGGTTTAATGGTAGAAAGAGGTTTGCGCATGGAGGCTAGTTTGAGGGTACCTCCCACCCCTTTGATATTCAAAGAGAGTAGGATCATGGATGACCACGAGCCAGTGCTTTAACTCTAAGCGCCCTCGAATTCTGAGAAGAAGAAGGTAGGTTTGAAGACAAAGGTGGCAGATCTTGCTTTCTACGAGCACTTCTTGTTTTAAGGGGTGATAAATTAGTGCCCAGACCCCTCGACCAAGGTAAATATTTCCCTTGTATCACTCGTTCAGTTAAAAGGTCTCCCCTTAGATCAAAGGTTTGGATTAGGTACTAGATCCGACCCCCAAAAGGTTTGCAACGATGTAGGACTATTATTCTCCGGCAAAGGTGAAAAAATAGATGAATCTGACGGATCTAATAAGGGTTCCAGACTAGAAGGTAAGGAAGGAGGATCAGTGAGAGAAGGTAGATCATAAGTATTCTGTGAGATAAGTGGTTGTGCCTTCGGAGAGGTAAACATAGTAGGTGAGATATAAGTATTATATGAGGGTACATCAGGAGCAATAACTGTAGGTGATGTAGGAGGAGGGTTTATGTTCGAGGCATGTGACATAGGGAGAACTGTCGAGACTGAAATATTTTTATTAAATACATTCGAATCCCCAAATATATTAGGATAATTTAATAAAAAGTCACGTTCCCATAGTGAGAGCTTGTGAAAGAAGTGAGGGTAGTAACTCTTCAACTTACCAAGAAGTGAATCAGTGTCGACTTCTTGTAAAGAGGAAGAGCTTAAATCTTCGAAGTTGTCTACCTCTCTCAGCCCCTCTGGTTCTTCATCCAAATACAAAGAGTCTTTGAACCCCGGTTCTGATGTCTCCTCCACCGCCGAAGTATCATGGCTACCAAAGCAATCCTTCCGAAGATGTCCTGTTCTACGACACATAGTGCACTGAAAAGGAAGTCCAAGGTAGTCTAAGCGATGTTCCATCACCATACCACGCCATTCAAATTCTAAAACTTCCATTAAGCCTATGTGTAGGTCCAACTCTACCAGTATCTGGGCCAAACACTTATCAGAAGAAGTGAGAAAGGCTTCGTCTAATTTTAGAAAATGACCCAATAGGTTTCCTATGGCCTTAAGAGTTGTTATGTTCCAAAGATTGAGTGGCAGGCCTGGTAGGAGAACCCAGACATGTCAGTGACTGAAATACTCTGTGGAAGGGTCAAAAGCAGTGCGCCACCTTTTCAACATGAGATTGCTTCCAGCGTAGTCCCAGAAGCTAGACAAAATGAGTTATGCATCCTCTGAGATTTTGAAAATCATAAAAAACCAACCACAAGGGAGAGTTAAGTAAACAGGGACATAGCCAATAATGGGGAACTAGGTATCCTTCATCCAATCACGAAAGGAAAGAGAGAAATTAGTTTTGTAAGAAAACCTGCCAACTAAGGCACAAAGGGAGAGGTGACAGGTTTCCTCAAGTCCCACGTTCATACCAATGATGAATCGTCGGCGAGCCTTTTTGGGCTTCAAGGCTTTGGGAGGAAACCTATGTCTAAAAGACTTACGGAGTTCAGAATCATGGTGAGTATGTACTTGAGGAGAGGCCACAACCTTCTTGTGCCGACAGTGGCTGGAAGTAATGCCTGCTAGAGGATCAACTAAAGCTCTGTTTTCTACTACCGGAGAGCCCAAAGAAAGCTCAGTCTGAACCAGCTCATGAGATAAATGTGAATCTTCTGGTAGATGTTCAAAATAACCCAGATGAGATGAGTTAATTAGAAACTGACTTGGAGGATTAGGAGAAATTCCAGGAGATAATAATGAATGTGACAATAAATAATTCTCCACGGAAGATTTAAATCGACTGTTATGAGCAATAGTGAGGGGACCCTTCCTGTCCTCTCCATCCTTTCCCTTAGTGCTCATCCCGAGACGAGAAGTCAAGTGCCTAGCAAGGAATGGTGTAGCTTTGTTTGATAGTCTTGTGGAGCCAGTAAAAGAATAGGGAAATAGAGGGTGGGCCCCTTCTTTCAAGGCTAGAGAGAAACGAGGAGTTAATGATGAAAAGAAATAGTAGAGCCAAAATAATTAACCAACTAAGAACCACTAACTGTGATAGTAAGCCACCTAAGAGATGTAGTTAATGCAGAAACAAATAGATCTTAGAGCCCATCACCAGTTAATGACGAAAGGAAGAAAAGACAAGGATTAATGAGAGTAGTCAGAAACTACAAAAACAGTCAGTGAGGAAAAACTGAAGTAAATAAACGACCTAAAAAAACTAGATAGAAACGAAAGACAAATTAAAAGCTTATGTGGATGTGCTAGTTTATATATATTAGTTATAAATTATTACTCAAATAAACCTTATTCTACAATATATTACTTGTATTAGTGAAAAATGAATATAAGTATGTTATATATATATATATACTAATTATGGTGTACTAATTGAGTATACCTTGTTCCAAGAACATGCACAATTTATAATTTATATATTATGTAAAGGTACACTTCAAAAACTCCAAGTAATAAATAGGTCAAGAAAAATTCATATGCATTTGTCTTAGGTAAACCTTAGTATTCTAATTTTTAATTTGTGAAATTTGGAATAGATGGCTTAGGCACACCCTATTAATCTAGTTTTTAGTTTGTAAAATGTGGAAGAGATGAAATTGGGATAAGACCATAAGAGAGAAAGGGTATGTGTGGGTGGTATGAGTGAAAAGGTAAATTCAACTAGAACTTTACAAGTAGACTCAATGGAACCTTGGAAACTTTAAGCTTAAAAACCCTACATTTTAGAGCGGAAAATCCATGATTAAGGTTTGGAGAACAAGGTTTGATAACACTACACACAAATGGATTGCAGTTGAAATATCAACATCGCGATTGAGGAAACATTCATAACTAAAACTTGATCTAAATACATGAAATAGACAAAAATAAACTCTACATGTAACAAATGAAACAATTGATAAGATCAAAAAGGATATTGGAAGATTCAAAGCATCATCACCACTTCCTAAAATGCATCATAGAAAAAATTGAAATATCCAACCAAATTCCTGGTTTATGTTGTATACAACTTTGGCCCTTGGATGTGGTCATATGAATGCTCAATGTAACCATGATTGTATCCACTCTAGTAATCAAGTTTTACTTTGAATTAGATGTCCACATCTTCAAGTAGATGTATTTGAGTAGACACAATCTATAATGGCTATGTGCTTTGGTGGAGATTAAAATAAGGATTGTGCATGAGGTTGTCCAATTTACAGGGAAACATTTGACTAAATATTTGCTCATATATATAAAACTATTATGATATCTTATGTTCTATGTACCTTTTCACTGAATGGTTAATGTTGTAGATATTTTACTCAATAGTTAAACCATTTTGTTTTAAAAAAGTCATAACTCATCCGATGAACATAGTTCACACCTGGACACATTACATATATATGTATAAAAATGTACGCATCCAGGAAGAGGTAAGGCTATCTCCATAACAATTTTGAAAATTGGAGTGACCCTTGAAGCAAGGACCAAATATGTATAAAAATGTACACATCCATGAAGAATTAAGACTATCTCCATAACAATTTTGAAGATTGGAGTGAATCTTTAAACAAGGACTAAGAAGATCAACCATGTAAGAATAGTGCTCCACCCTAGGTGAAAAAAAAAAATCTCCACTCACGCAATTGCTCTACCATGCCAGTACAACCTTATAGTGAGGTATGGTGGAATTTACTCATTTCCTGCAGATCTCATTGCAACATAGAGTTGGCAAAACATGTGCTAAAAAATCTTCTTGAGCTAGACCCTGAAAATGTTGGAATTTATGTGTTGCTTACAAACATCTATGTTTCCATTGGAAGGTGGGAGAATGCCAGAAAGGTAAGAGCAATGTTAAAAGAAAAGGGGTTTAAAATAAATCTAGGATGCACTTGGATTGAGATCAAAGGATAGGATTCATGCATTCATAGACAATGAACATTCCCATAAATAAAGAAAATCCACTTTATGTTGGATACCCTTGTTGTACATATGGGTGATTCAATGTATAAAAATAGACCCAAGATTTTTCTCCATTGAGTGGATAGGAAAGAGAAGGAAAACATCCTTTGCGACAACAATTCAAAGCTAACTATTTGAAATTTGGGTTTTTTAGTATCAGGAGTGGAACACCTATCAAGACTGCTAAGAACAACAATTTTTGCGGTATCTATCACAATCGTACTAAATGAATCTCCAAGATTTGTATGCAATATATGTAAACCTCTTCCCAAGTTTTAGATATCAATAATATTCTCATGGAAATTGTTGGTGATGCTAAAAAAACAAAGCAACAAGGCTTTGTCATAACCACAAATTTATGCTTATTTCTTTACTTTGCACTATGTCCAAGAATTGTTCCTTTTCTTAGGATGACATAGTACTTTGGAATTATAGAGGTGTTGGATTTTAACCTAAGGGTAATCAATTCTCGTATAAGGTTATTGTTAGGTACCAGATCTGTTATAATAGCAGAAAACATAAATACTGTGGAGAATAACAACAGAACAACAAAATATAAGGAACCACATCACCAAACTAATACCTTTATTGATAAGAAACAATGTTCACTTGCCTCTTCGAGGGGGAAACCTCCAGTAGAGCAGTGATTTATTACAATAATTCTCAAGACAACGAATTTCCATGCCCTTGACTCCTACTTACACTAAATCTATCTACCAAAAGAACAATCTAGAGGAAGATCTTTCTAGAAGCAGAAGCTTCTATAATGTCTTCTTACATTTGACTAATTCTTCCTTATTACTAGGCCTTATTAATATCAGCCTTTATTACATGGAAAATAATTTTTCTATCTACGTGAGGGGTTAGGGAGGTTAGGTCCCTAACATTCCCTTCCACTTAAAAACATCTTTGTCCTCAAGGCTTGAGATGAGGAAATTGTTGCAAAATGGTAGTCGGCTCCTAGGTGGCATCTTTTGGTTGTGTGTCCTTCCACTAAACTAAAACATCCTTGATAGTGTGTTGGTGGAGACGATGCTCGCAATGGTCCAAAAATGCTTATGGTTGCAACCAAATGGAACCTTCTTCATCCAACTCATGTAGACTGGTCTGAGTATGGCACCTAGTGCCGACCACTTTCTATAAGCACAAGACATGAAAAACATGGTGGATCTTACAGTGAATTGGAATGTAACCTCCCCATCCATCAACAGGTCGGGCAATGCTACTACGCGGAATATAAACTTGTATAACATATATGTGTTTTAATCGAAATTAAACACAAAACACAGAGTTATTGTTATGATTCAGATTTAAACAAGATTAATAGTAAATCTATATGCAACAGAACACATGATAACATTCAAGCATCACAAAACATGCAAAAAATACATAATTAAGCATAGAAATGATACTTATCTTTTAGTTGAATTAAATCCACCAACTGTGTGCAAACCTTCCACGAACCTCCCAGCCTTAGACCACGCTGCTCATCACTCTCAGCAGTAGGTCACCCTCGAGTTGGGACTAAACTCCACCGGGAAAGGGAATTCGAGGCTTGGCAAGGACAACAAGGAAGTTGCACAAAGCAACAAGAAGGATCATTTATCCCAGGAGCCACTTACGCCCACAACCCACAGACCATCATTCCCCACATGCCTTCTCCACCCCAGGAGGATACACCTTCACTAATACAAGTCCATCGGCTAGTACACCTCCCTTACCTTGGAATTCAACAACAGGCTAGACCAGAAGTCTCAGGGTACTGTAGATGCTACGGGACTCCCTTCCAGGAGAACTCACTTCCCAACAAACTCTCTCACCTGGGAGAGTTGCTCACAAGCCTGACAACCTGCTTCTTCAACCAGTCTTCGACTCATCTACAACCGGGTATGGGTGAAAACAACAACGACAACAATAGGGAAAAACGATTATAGACACCCAAAAGGGAAACAAAATAATGCTAAGTCACAACATGACTTAGGAGACTACAACTGAGTCGGGATTCATAGGAAACAAAACAGAATGACTTCACTGTTTCTATTTTCAGAGATGCATGAGGGAATGAAGAGGTCAGACGCGGAGGCCTCAGGTTCAAACAGAGGATGGGAGAATGGAATCCCGAACTCACGTAGAGGATCATCGAATGACCAACCAACTACCAGCACGATTTGAATCACGGGTTATTGGTTCCAGAGATCCGTGATGGATGCCTCGGTTCACGGTTAGATAGTGGATCGATAATGGCAAGAGAATCCCCCAACACAGCTGATGCTTCAGCTTTTAGCTACATGATCCCAGGTAGACACTTGTCTTCCTGGAGCTGCATGCGCTCCCTTTATCCCACGTCCCCTCTCCAGGAACTTAGGATAACAAAAACATATTATGTCCACCTTAGTCTTCAGGAATTAATATTAAAATATTATTCCTCTAGAGGTAAGCCCCCTATCTTAGCCCCTAGGCCTAGACACTTAGCCCCCCCATTCCTTACCCTACCTAGTGGAGCTTAGTCCCCCATAACTCTTCTTCATGGTTGGTCTACACGCAACAATGTTTATATTTTTATTAATTATCTGCATAATTACATATACAAAAATATCAGGCTCCTGGCCTTAGCATTTGGCTCACCAGCCTATTAAACATATAATTTTCTCAACTTATAATCACTCGGCTCACTAGCCTATAAGAAAAATTACAACTCAGCAGGGGCTTGACCTTGGGGTATTACAATCCCCTCCCCTTATTTTTTCACTGTCCTCAGTGCAACTCATTTATAAAACAACAACAAGATTTCCAACATATTCAAAAAGATGCGGGTACTTTTCTCGCATAACATCTTCATGCTCCCATGTTGATTCCTCAGGACCATACCAGGTCCACTAGACTTTTACAAGCTCTATGGCTCGATTTCGGAGCTGCTTGCTTTTTTGGTCCAATGTATGCAACAGATGCACCTGCAAGATGCCTTCTTGCTCCACCTGAATCACATTCCAATCGATTACATGATTAACATCAGGTATATATTTCTTAAGCAATGAAACATGAAACAATTTATGTACAATCAAGGATGCAGGTAATGCAAGCATAAATGCAACTGGTCCAATCCTTTCTAGGATTTCAAATGGTCAACAAAATTGGGCTGCCAACTTGGAACAATTTCCTAGCTTCAGGGAACTTTTGTTAGCTTTCACTTTCAGGAAGACATGCTCTCCCACTTTAAACTCTTCGTGGGTTATTTTTTTATCAGCATAACTTTTATGCCTGTCTTGGGCAGCTTTCAAATTCTTCTTAATTTTCAGCATTTTCTCTTCCATTTCCTTGAGCAACTCTGGTCCAACTATTGCTCTATCAGTTGGGTTATCCCATCTTACATGAGTGTTTTACTTTCTTCCATAAAGTGATTCAAATGGGCTCATCTTCAACCATGCTTGATACCCATTGTTGTAGGCGAATTCTACCAAGTGTAGGTAGTCTTCCCATTTAGATGGTTTGTCCATCACATACATCTTTAACATGTCTTCTATTACTTGGTTCACCCTCTTTGTCTGCGCATCAGACTCAGGATGATAGGCCGTGTTAAAGTTTAAATTTGTTCCAAATACTTTAAACAACCCTTTCCATAATTTTGAGGTAAATTTCGGGTCTCTGTCAGACATAATTATCTTGGGAATACTATGCAATCGTGTTATTTCCCTCATAAAAATATCAACAACATTAGCTGCCTTGTGAGTAGTCTTTAATGGAATAAAATGGGCATCTTTCGTAAGATTTTCCACCACCACCATGATTGAATCATTTTGCTTGCCGGTTCTGGGAAATCCTGTGATGAAATCCATTGTCACTACCTCCCACTTCCACTCAGGAATGGGTAAAGGCTGTAGCAACCCTGCTAGGTGCTCGTGCTCAACTTTAACCTTATGACACTCCATACATATGGCGATGTATTATGCAATTTCCTTTTTCATACATGGACAAAAGTAATGGCTCTTGACTGCTGCCATAGTTTTCTGATATCCAGGGTGCCCAACATAAGGCACATTATGCATTTCATTCAAAATCATAAGTTTCAAGTCCTGGACATTAGGTACATAAATTATGTTCTTGTACATAAGTGTTCCATTAGTTTCCAATTTATAATTTTCCACTTTCTGTAGCATCTTACCTTGTTGTAGCTTTACTACCAATTCCATGTACTACAAATCTGCATTTGCAGCTTCCAAAATTATTCCTTTCATATCAGTTTGGTACATGCTAATGGTTGTAACATGTAATTCATGCACTTTCCTGCTAAGTGCATCAACCACTTTATTCTCTTTTCCTTTGATATGCTTGATATAAAAGTCGTACAGACAAAGGAATTCCAACCACCTACTCTGCCTATCATTTAAGGTTGGTTGATCAAACAAATACTTTAGACCGTTATGGTCTGTTCTTAGTTAAAACTTCCTTCCCATGAGGTAATGCCTCCATTTCTTCAGAGTGTGAACGATGGCTACCAACTCCAAATCATGAGTGGAATAATTCCTTTCGTGCTCTTTCAAATTTCTATATTCATAACAAATTATGAATCCATTATGACCGAGGACTCCTCCCAGTCCTTATTTGCATGCATCAGTGCACACTACAAAATCTTCATTCAGATCTGCAATTCTTAGGATTGGAGCACTGGTTAACAATTGCTTCAATCGCCGGAAGATTTTCTCACATTCATCTGTCCACTAAAATTTCTTCTCCTTCCTCTTCAAGGAAGTGATAGGGTGAGCTATCCTTGAGAACACTACAATGAAACTTCTGTAATAGCCAGTTAGAACCATAAAAGATCTGACTTCTGTCATGTTCTTGGGCACTGACCATTCTCAGATGGCTTCTATCTTCTCAAGATCTACAACTATCCCATCCTTTGAAATAATATGCCCTGAGTAATGGATCTACTTTTGATGAAATGAGCACTTGCTCAACTTGGCATACAACTAGTGCTCCCTTAGCACTTGCAACATCATCCTTAGATGTTGTTCATGCTCTTCCTATGACTTTGAATACACCAGGATGCCATCCAAAAATACTATGACAAACTTATATAGATATTCCCTGAACACATGATTCGTTAGGAACATAAAAATAGCGGGTGCATTTGACAACCCAAATGGCACCACTGTGAATTCATAATGATCGTACCTAGTTCTGAAGGTAGTCTTACTGATGTCTTCATCCTTTATTCTTACCTGGTGGTAACCTGACCTAAGATCTATCTTTAAAAATATCTTGGCATCCTTCTACTGATCAAAGAGATCATCAATCCTCGACAAAGGATACTTTTTCTTAATAGTTACTTTGTTCAACTGCCTAAAATCGATGCACAATCTCAATGTCCCATCCTTATTCTTCACGAATAGGACTGAGGCTCCCCAAGGCGACACACTTGGGTGTATATACCCCTTCTTCATAATTTCTTCAAGTTGCAATTGCAGTTCTTTCAGCTCTGGTGTACTCATTCTGTAAGGAGTTTTTGAAACTGGAGCTGCTCCAGGCATCAGGTTTACAGAGAAATCAATATCTCTTTTCAGGGTAATCCGAGTACTTTCTGGAATACATCCTCAAAATATTTTAATACTACATGGTCTTCAATACTTGACACCTTATCCTTAGGTGCTTCCTCCATGTGGGCAACAAATAATTGACAGCCTTTCCTATAGCACTTCTTCAACTGCATTGTTGAGATTTCTCTAACAGCAACCGCTCTAGGAATTCCTTGGACTATTATCCGATTCCCTTTCTCATCCAAGAAAGTGAATTCTTTGCTACGACAGTCTAAGATGGCATGGTGCCGGTCCAACCAATCCATCCTAATTAGACATTCATAAGAAACTAAAGGCAGAATGTTCAATTCATCCCTTGTGTTTAGTCCATTCATGTCCACTGGACAAGACTTAACTAATTTCGTAACCTTTCTCTTGGTTCCTGTAGCCAGTTGCACTAACCAATATTTTCCATGTTTTCTCCTTGACAAATGCAAACTTTCCACCACTCTAGGATCTACATAAATATGACTAGCCCGTGAATCAATTAAAATAGTAAAGGCATGGTTGTTGATCATACCTTCCACTTCAATAATGTGCGACTGATATTTTTCTTTCTTGTTGTCCAGGGCTACGTATATCCTTGGTACTCTATTGCCCATGTCCTCCACTATTTCAACTTGCTAAACATTGTGGACAGTTCTCACTTTGTCATTTTTGTTGGGGTGGTCTCTGTACCTATGACTCCGCCAAGGATCATAGTCAACCACGATCATTTTCAATAAATATAATAAACCATGATCATAGTCAACCATGATCATTTTCAATAAATATGTTAATATAGTACAGCCTCAGTGGACCTAATTGTTAAGAACATGTGTTTCCTCTTAAGAGGTCACAAGTTCAAATCCAGAAGGGGGTAGGGTATGTATACCTCTGTAGACTTTACCAATCAAATCGTTGGGCGGAAGGGGGTCCTTTGTCCCACAAACAAGGGGGTCTCATACACCAATTTGGTGTGGCTTGGCCGTGACCTTAAAAATAGATTATTATTATTATAATACTTTAATATGTTAGGTTATACATTAATGTATTAATACTTTAATTAGTTATACATTAATGTATTAATACTTTAATAATGTTTAGTAAATACATTAAGGTCAATGTATTAGTACTTTGTTAATTTATTATTAATGTATTATTTTATCAATGTATTAATATTTTAGTAATGTATTTATTAATGCATTTAATGACGCATTT
>JZKD02S0577255.1:61404-73583 GCA_000966675.3 Picea glauca
TTTTTTTTTTCAAGAATCTCCATGAATCATGAATAAATTAGAAACAATGGAAAAAAGTCGAGATCTCATGGCTACCTCACATGCTTGTTCATACATCTCACATTGGAAACTAAAAAATGTAGATCTAAAACATAGATCCCAACTAACTTCATTGTATCTTGGTGTGTGCTTTTATTGATCACATCCATGGCCCAATCTATATAGGAATCTTCACAAAGAGAGAAACTACATCCAAACTTTCTAGAAGGTCACCTGGATCAAGCTTAATACCCTTGATTTTATCGATAAAGAAAGTGGAATCCTTAGCATAAGAGATGGTATTACCAAGAAGAGGCTTAAGCTCATGATCCAGGTATTTGGCGAGCTTATAAGGAGGCCCCCTCATGGTGTCGACTTTGGGTGTAAGGGGGACACCTTCCTTATAAACCTTTGAAAGTTCATATACCATGAGGGTGGAGGAAAAACTAACAATCAATTTTTGGTGTTGTAGAGTACCTACTGGACTTCTCAGCATGGAAAACTGACAGATATTATCCAAGAGAATGATAGGTGGTGTCTGCTCACTCTGTCGGTTTTTATAAGCTTAGATGTGGCTCTCATCCCGTTTCTGCGCAAGAATCTAGTTATGAGATCTATCCAGCTGAGTAAACTTATTATACTATTTTTTAAGGCTTTCAGGGCGAAGTAAGCATCAATTCTAACCCATAGGACCTAATCAATCTAAACAGGCATACTTAATTTGAATTATCAAATTCCTCAAGATGCAAAAACCAATTCTTCAAGGTGAAAAAGATTGAATTTTTTGGTTGTTTGAGGATTTGATCTGTTAATATGGAACTAAGCTCTTAGTTGGGAGCTATGCAATGCTAGCATTGAAGAGCTATATGGAGTTAATATGGAACTAAGCTCCGAACCAGAGTTGTGCAATGATAGTATTGAAGAGTTATATGAATGATAGCATAACAACATCTTGAGATATTGAAACAATTAGGTATTTACTTTTAAGGTGTAGAGCCTCTCAGAATCGAAGTAGCCTCTTCCTAGTCCGAAATCAACAATATTCAACAAACCAGTGCTAAGGTTTAGCAACAAATTTGAAGGCTTCAGGTCCCTACAACATTGAACGTTCAAACACAACAGAATAAACCAAAGGAATTTTCATGTGGGATTTCTCTAATCTGACCAATATAAAAAAAATGACCTATGTAGGACTCCATTGTTGTGGCAGTGAGTGATCCCACTGAGTAGTTGAAAAATGAGCCTCTAATTCCACAAAGATTGAACCTATATATATATATATATATATATTTATATAAGCATCAGTGTTTCACAAAATTAATTCTCACTGAATGAACAGACTATGTTCAAATGCAATTACTTTCATGCAACATTCAAAGAAACTTGAACCTAGAATATCATGGGCCATTCAACCCTTGATTATCATGAACCCTTTTGTTATATACATTAATTAGGCACCATCGACTTCTCCATCTCGGGCTCTCATCCTGACACCTGAAATCTTGCGCTCTCAGTGATAAGTTTAGGGGAGTTGTTTTCTCACCTAACGTTGTGTTCAACAACACCGACCCGTTGCATCATGTTCTCTGGACAAAACAATATAAGCTCAGAGGAATCATCATATGAACTCAATTTGGGTATGTTTTCCGAGGCATTTTGGGGGTCATCATCAGAATTCTGAAGCAATGCAGTTACTCCTCGTCCCAGGTTTTCTGCTATGGTATCCTAGCATCTTGAGGCCGAAGAGCCATTTTTTGAGGTTAGTGAGCCTTGATACAAAAGGATAGTATGTTTGTATTATAAATATAAATCACACGCAAATATTAATGAAAAATAAATCACTGCAGCAGACCAACCATGTAAAAGAGTGTGGGGGGCTAAAATCCACTAGATAGGGAAAGGGGGATAAAAGTTAAGGATAAGGGGATAAGCTAGGGAGCTTAAGCCAAAAAGGAATATTATATTAATATTTCTTAAAGTATAAAATATGGATAATTATATTTATCTTAAGTTCTAAGGATGGGGGCAAGTGGGCCAATGTAGTTCTCAACATGACAAGCATCAAGTTGGGAACATGCATACATATAGTTTGGACTTAGTTCATTTTCCATCATTCCATCATCATTCACTCACTCATTCAATTGTCCGTCGTACTTTCCTATTACTGTCACTGTACATGTACCTATACCTGTACCTGGTTAGATTAGGAGTTGGACTGAAGAAGCAGGTTGTCGGGCCCATGGGATATTGAAGAGGCGGGTTGTCAGGCTCGTGATAAATTATCTCTAGGTGAGAGAATTGTTGGGAATTGATTTCCCGAAGGTGCCAAACTACAACTACAGGGCTCTGAGACTTCCTATCTAGCCTGTTGTTGAAGCCCAAGAAAGGAAGTGAGGTAGTTGAGGGACTATTGAGCAGAGAAGGGGCACACTTCCTGCGGTGGGACAGGCATGTGGGGAATGAGGAATTATCGACTATTAGTTCGAGTTGGCACATGTGGCTGATTTTTCTTGTTGTATGAGATACATTATCCCGGTTAGGAATTCCTTTACCCGGGTGGAGTTTAGCCACAGCTCGGGGTGACCCATTGCTAAGATTTTTGAGCAGTGTGGTCTAAGGATGGGAGGAACGTGGAAGGTCTTCACGCAGTTGGTGATATTTTTATCAAGATAAGTGTCAATTGCATGTTAAATTATGTGTTGCATTATTATTTGTGTTTATTTTTATGGGTTTTTCATGTGTATGTTGCATGTGTATTTATATTATTATTTTGTATGAATTAGTGTATTTGTAGAGGATTTGTATGCTTTAATTTGGTATCGAAGTTCGAATTTTTGGTGTGTAATTGCCCAGTTGGTGGTTGGGAATGATACATGTGTAGTCACTTTCTTTGATTGAAAAACTAGAGACAATATTGATACTTCTGATGTTGTTCATTTGCACTTGGACACAATCAAATGCAATTTTCATCATAGTTCATGTTGAAGGTTTTTAAGAATATTGAAGAATTACACAACCAATGGATGAACCATATTGAAGTCAAGTAGAACAAAAAGAAGAAAACATATTCTTATTTGGATGTCTTGCATTCTCTCATTCCTAAATCCTATATTCAAAGAGTAAGTTCTTAGTCCTGCCATGCTATAGAAAATTATCATGAATAGTGTTTTCTACTTCGTCGAATAAGATAGCTATATAGAGGAGATGATAATCAAATAAGCCATTTGTAGTGTCTAGAAGATATTTCTCTACACCAAACAATTTGTGACATCCTATGTTTGTCCATGTCAATAGTTTGTAAATGGGATCATAGAAAATCAAGAAAGTTTGATATGTTGTTGTTCCCTTGCTTCTAGTTAAATTGAAAAGAACCTTCATGGATAGGAGTGGATACAAAAATTATGGAAAGATTAAACAATACCTCAGTGGAGCATTGATAGCTTTGACCACCATGAATGAACTAGCTAGGCCTCCTCAACCAATCAATAGAAGTAGGGAATTGGGTTGCTAAATCCTAACCCAAAGAAGATCATTTCCATGGCTCAAAATGCTATTGGATATGATGCTACTAGTTTTTAGCACTAGAAGTCACCCTCCGATTGCAGAGAGGGTAAGCCTAGTACCCATCAGAGCTTTATCTCATAGGTTGGTTTTAAAGAGGTCAAATGGGCACAGGCTCAAGATGATATCTTTTTAACTCGGAAAATTGGAC
The DNA here is from genome assembly GCA_000966675.3 of Picea glauca. NCBI lineage: Eukaryota > Viridiplantae > Streptophyta > Pinopsida > Pinales > Pinaceae > Picea > Picea glauca. Next base: position 65,135 of record JZKD02S0577255.1, read on the forward strand.
CGGTATGCACAGGTCTTGATTAACTTCAGTCAGTAAGTTGGAGTAAGGGTGGGTAGGAGGAAGATTTAGTGAGAAAAGTGTAGAGGTCCACTATGAACATAAGATTTTCCAGCAGCCTAAGGAGGAAAAACTTAAACACAAGGTCCTCTTGGATTCAAATTTAAAGGAAACTGAAAGAAATCATAACAATATTATAATCAAACATTTATCATAATACATTTACAACAATCCATGTGAATCAATCAAGCATGAACTCTCTCAATATCAGAGGAAAATAAGATGGAGTAAGAAAGCTGACTTAGATTAACCAAGATGTCTCAAAAACAAATACATAACCAGAGAACCAGTTGTTCTCAATCAAAATATTACAATAGCATGAAGCCTAGCTCAACCATTCGACCTTAACAAAATATCAAAACCGAGTATATATACTTAGAACTACTGCAACTACTAGGAGCGTGATAGGGCCCTTACATTCAAAGCTTCCAGTCGGCACCCACTCTATCAGACTATGCAGGCCTTCTCATGTCAGAGGCGAGACAGGCGCAGTTATGTGTTTTACAGGAAAATCCATCCAAGAGGAAGCTTCGGGTGGATAGTCCGCTTTCATGGCTGCTCTCTACAACGCTTTCCATTTATGGGGTGAGACGAGGTCTCAATTGTCGCCCCTATCTTCAATAACTTCCTTCATTGGGATCGAGACGAGGCCTGACACCCATGAATGCTTCCAGGCGGTGCCCACAACTTCTTCAAGTCAATCCTGATGCCTTGAGGCTCTGAAAATCTTCCCCTGGTACCAATACAGACGTTGTAGGTGCTAAGCTGCTTCTTCATCACCCCTTCATGCTTGTGACCTCGGGATATGACTTGGTGCTTATCCCATATGATGCTTCAGGATTTCGCCAATTGGATATTTTCACAACACCAAACCACATAATTCTCGATGCCCTCTTTGACAAAATCTTTAAGCAATGGGCTCTAGTTTCTTTTCCCAGGCACGCCCCCCATATGACCTCGGGCTGTGACCCGGGGCTCCACCTCTGAGCGCTTCGAAACTTCGGGCTTCGACCACTTTGATACTTCGGCCACTTTGGCACTTCAGGCTTCAACCACTTCGACACTTCGGGCTTTATGCATCTCTCATTTCAAATTTTTCGAAGTGACTTTCTCTGCAGCTCAGATCTGGCGCCACGCGTCCCTATGGATCAGACGGCTCCTGCTCACTCCGGGTTTTGGGACTTCGAACCTTTGCTATGGAACTATACTTTGCACACTTTCAGATTCCGAACACCGGCAAACCGTTGATCTAAACTCCACATGGAATCCTAACCGTTGGAAGTTGAACTCACATGTTTGCTTGATTCGAGTCTGGAATGGGTTGCTCTGAAAGGTGCACTTTGAAATCGAGACTGATACCCGCACAAGAAAAGGATTGGGTCGCCCTACGACCTCTATACAGGTTTATGTGATAACACTAGTATTGCGACTGATTTTGTAGGATGTGCTATAGCTACATTTGCTATGGTAAAACACAATTCAAACAAACAAAATAGAAGGATAAGATGGAAAAGTGCCCAACATGGCTATGGAGAATGACGGTGAAGCGGGTGGCCAGAGCGATTAGGTGGTGTAGCAAAGTTTGAGTGCATCATGCCATTCTTTGAATGAATTATTTACTTTGCTTGATTCAAGAACTAGGTGCAACAACATGTGTTAATACCCTATGTTAGAGAAATAAGAGCACCTAATTTTTTACCAATGTTAAATTTTGTTTTTTCATATTTTTTAAATCAATTTTGAAAGTTTAATAAATAATTGAAAAATAATGTCCTCCACGAGGGGTATTTAGTCCCATCAATATCCATTAAACCAATAAGAAAACAAGAATATATATTTAAAAAATTAATAAAAAACATCTTAATTTTTAGGAAAACAATTCATAAAATATTGGAGAAATATGCAAACACTATACAAAATTACATTATTTTGACTTTGTACCAAAAACTATAATCCCTAGCACTGTAGAGATCAATAAAAAAAAAAGCTAATTTATAAATTATATATTATATTGAGAATTTCTTACTAGTTAGTCATAATTTATAAATTATATATTATATTGAACATTTCTTACTAGTTAGTCATAATTTATAAATTATATATTATATTGAACATTTCTTACTAGTTAGTCATATTTCAATATGACATCTAGATATTAGATTTAATCTCAAAATTTAAATTTGTGACTTTTGTCATTCTTTTTCATTTAGACTTTGATGTTAGGTTTGACATTCAAAATATGTACAACCTACATACAAATACACATTATAGATGTATTATAAATTAATTATATATGGCACAATATCCTCACATCAACATAATATTTATAATAATATTTAAAAATTTGAAATATGTATGTAATTTTAATAATAATTTAATAACTAATATAATATTTACAATAATAATGAAAAAAATTAAATATTTTATAAAAACTTTAAAAATTTAGATTAAATTATTAATTTAGTCCATTAAAATAAAATAAAATTTATATTAAAAAAATTATAACAATAAATATGTTAAAATATAATTTAGGTTTTTTTATTTTATTTTATTTTATTTTATCATGTGAGAGGTTGTCCAAAATAAAGCAAGCTCCATGTGCATTCATCATGAATACTACTAGTATTTTTTTTTTTTTTTTTTTTCATGTAAGAGGTTGTCCAAAATAAAGCAAACTCCATGTGCATTCATCATGAATACTACTGGTATCTTTTATAAAATCAAGTTAAATAAAAATAAAAGAAAATATAATTTAATTAAGAAAAATAAATATTATAAATATTTAGATGATTAATTGAAAATTAAATTATAATATTAAAAATAAATAAAAGATTTATAATTATAATGAATTTTATTATCTTGAAAAACATCTATAATTATAATAAATTTTATTATCTTAAAAAAATACCTATAATTAATATCTATAATTATATTAAATTTTATTATCTTAAAAAAATACTTATAATTATAACAAATTTAATTATCTTTAAAAATAAATAAAACATTTATAATTATAAATGTTTTTAAAATAATTATAATAATAAATTTTATTATCTTTAGAAATAAATAAAATATTTATAATTATAAATGTTTTTAAAACAATTATAATAATAAAAGATTTTTAATTATTGTGAAAAAGATGTAATTAAAGAAAAGTTACAATAAATTTGTCAAAACAAAAACAAATACAATGGAGTAAGAGAAATTATATATTATCGAGGGTTTGGTTTCCGAGGCATTTCGAGGGTCAATATAGGAAGTCCGAAGCAATGCAGCTCCTCGTCGTCCCAGGCCAACACAAAGCCCACGGGGCATCACGTGTTCGAATCCGCTTCCAGCCTTTCCACATGAATGACGAGCTTCACAGCAAACAGAAAACGACCTGACCATCACCACAACAAAGACCACAGCGGCCGTCAGATCAGCTTCCAGGCCTTAGGATTTATTCCACGTGTTTCTTGGCAGGCGGTAGGATCCGTGCCACTGTAGCCATTGGATCGATGCCACATGGAGTCAGAAACCCCAAATCCTTGTTGACTTGGCAGAGTGAATATCAATTTAGTTGAATTAGAGGGATACCAAAATCCAATTGAATTGACTCTGAAATTTTACAAGTTTTGATCGACTCTGGGATACCAATCCCATTTTCGGGATTGCCTATTTTGTTCATTCACAGTCGAAAGAGTAATGTACAACAAGCAGATAGAAAACATTACTGTCAAGGCTGAACATATTGACAATGCAATGGCTATCATTTCCGATATATTGACATGCTCTGTCTCGTCCAATCACTGAAATAATCAACATTATGTATGATTTATTTTGAAGTCATGATTTAAAAGGTCAATTGGATTGTTGGTGTAAAATATTTAATCAGTTGGCACGATGTTAAAAAAATATAAATTATTTTCTAGCAAATGCACTAGAATAAGCATACCAGACTGATTAGAAAGGGAAGTTGCATCTTCTCCAACACAAGCAATGTTCTTCCTTGAACTTTTTTTTTTTCTAGCAAAAAAAATTACTCAATTATATTTATAATATAATGTGTTTTCATAACAGGATACATTATCGAAAAGAAACAACAGCCGGGAATATCTTTCGCCTACAATTGGTTTACCAGCCAATTTCAAGGAGATAGAACAGAGCTGGGAGAAAGATATTTCAGATTACTACAAGTCTGAAAGGAAAGGAAAGAAGTTATGTAGAGAATATCAAGAATTGCTGCTACAAATGGTCCAGAAAATTTAATAATATACTGAATCTGCCGACAAAAACTAGTGCATCCAGTCCTAAAATATTTTGATAGCATGTGTGGGGCCCTCATGGTTGTCCCGCCATTGGTTGTATGTGATAAAGCCTTCTTTTTTCTGTGATGTTGTCTTTGATAGCAGGTCCGCTTCCCTGTTGTACTCTCGAGAGTTGTGAGTGAAGATGAGCTTCTTGAAGTGGCGTTGAAGTAATTTGATTCTGTCCTTCCAGGCCAAGAGTGTGATCGTTTATAGCTTGCCATTGTGGTTCAACCAATCTATGATCACTCTAGAGTCCCCGATCAATTGAAGATGTTCGATGTTTAGTCTGGAGACCAAGTGAAGAGTAGCCCAGACGCCCAATAGCTCTGCCCTTGTGTTGGTGCCCGGGACACAACAGAAAGTCCTTCTGTAAAAGGAGTTTTTATTGATTCTTATCAGTCCATCTGCACCACTCAATGTTCCACTATGTTGCATTGCACCATCGAACCACCCTATAGGTGTATCCTCTAAGATAAGAGGGCTAACTAATGTATTTTTTACCACAATGGTTGGGTGTATGTCTTTCCAATTTTAGTACAAGCCAAGAGTTTTGTATGCAACAGTGCTAGCAGTAGGGGGTTTGTTGTCGAAAATCTTATTGTTTCTGTCCAGTCAAATAAACCAATTGACCAGTGGAGGAAGTAGTTTTTATCTACGCTCGTTGGATGTCCAATGGTAAAAACAAGCATAAATGGAGGCCCCATTCCAGAAAGTGCTTATGTGATGGTCCAGTGCAATCTCATCCCAGACAAGCTGAGTGAAGTGGCACTGTGTAAAGAGATGTTGCACTGTTTCTTCATCCATGTAGCAAATTTGACATATGTTGGGGCCATCCCATCCTTTTCTTTGGAGGTTATCCCAAAGTGGGGATTTTGTTCTCGACAGTTAACTAGGTAAAGAGATTTATCTTTTGTGGTAATTTCCAGTTCCATAAGTGCTTACGCCATCCAGTAATGTTGTTTTCCAGACTGTGTTTGTGATAGCAGAGTATAAATTTTTTACGGAGATGTGGCCCGAAATGTCTCCTCCAACCCACAAGAATTGATCCTCCACATCGTGAAGAAATATGCATGCTCGAGTAAGTTCCAGGCAATATTTATCCCACTCCGTAGCTAGGTTTGTTGGTAGCTCCAAATCATGACCGGATTTCCAGCCGACTGTCGGGATCTCGAGTTCATTATAATGCGCGGATTGGAATAGAAAACATGTGTTTTTTGTATTTAAAAGTGAAATTAATTGAGGTGACAGATATGATGCTTGGAAAAGTCCTGTAATGCAATCCTTGCCGATTATGATTGAATGAACAGAGCTCGGCTTCCAGTAGAGCCAATTTGTGATCCAGAGTGTCGATTTCGCTAAGTTCCTCCATATCTGACACACAACCCTTGTGTGAGTGGATCCGGTATGAAGCCAAGATGCAACGGAGGTGTAAGGCAAGTATTTGTCCTTAATGATAGAGCTCCAAATGCCATTTGTAGTCAAAACATGCTATAGGGAGTTGGCAGCCAGAGCTTTGTTGAATTTGAAAATATTTCTAATTCCCCATCCACCCTTGATTTTTTGTTTGGCCATGGCCAGTGTTTCCCAATTGCAAAGGTGCAACTTGTGATGGTCATTGTTGCCCGACTAGAGGAACTTATAGGTGAGTTTTCTTAGCTTTTCCAAGACCGGTGTGGGAACAGCTGCAAGCACCATCCAATATACCGGTTTTTCTTCGAGGGCAACTTTGATGAGTGTGTAGCGGCCTCCAATGGAGAGCCATCTGTTACACCAATGTCCTACTTTTTTTTCCACCTTAGAAACGAGCCAGTCCCAGTCTGAAGCCTTGTAATGTTATGCTTTAATGAAGTAGCCAAGGTAATGGAAGCCTTGTGATAGGTGGATGAAGGTATGCGGAAATATGTCCTTCAGTTGATCCAAATTTTGATCTTGTATATTGGCGTAATGGAACGTCGATTTGGACCAGTTGATTTGTAAGCCCGTGGCACAGCAAAAAATCTTCAAGACTCCATATATTTCCCTCCATTCAAGTAGACTGTCATTGGTCATTATGAGAATGTCGTCGACAAAGAGGAGATGCAGGATTTTAACCAACCTTGAGACCTTGATCCCTGCAATTCTTCCTTCTGCATGGTTTTTTCTTAGGAGGAGACTTAAACCTTCCATGACCATGATGAATAGGAGTGGTGAAAGTGGGCAGCCATGTCGCAGGCCTCTGCCACTGTGGAAGAAGGAGGAATGTTCACCATTTACCAACACAACAAAAGTTTCACTTGTGACACAACTCATAATCCAATTTAAAGTAGTTTGGTTGAATCCTGTCTGGATTAAAATTAGTCTGAGAAAGTCCCAGTCTATACAGTCGAAGGCTTTTTTAAGATCTAGCTTAAGGATGAGAGCACGATATTTTTTATGGTTAATGTTGTGCAAGCATTCTTGAGCAGTGCCAATAGCATCAAGAATTTTTTGGCCCTTTAAAAAACCTAATTGTTTTCCTGACAGTGATCACGAGAGGATGGGCTTGATTCTGTTGGCGATGATTTTTGAAATAAGCTTGTAGCAATGATTGCAGAGTGAAATCGGTCTATAATCGCCGAAAGTAATCGGGAGGTTTTCTTTCAGGATAAGAGTCAAGAAAGTTGAATTTAGTGCCCCAGAAACCTTACCATGGAGTCTGGAGTCTTCCGTTAGCTCCAGAAGCTCAGTCCACACCAAATCGAAGAAATGCAAGTAGAACTCTACGGTCCAACCATCTGGGCATGGGATTTTATCCTTTGAGAAGGATTTTAAAATAGCCAAAACCTCCTGTAAATTGTCGGGGTTGTCCATATTCATGGATTCCTCTAATGTGATCGAGCGTGGGAAGAGTCGAGCCACCGTAACATGATCTTGTAGATGGGCTTGTGGCCTTGCCTCATAAAAGGATTTAAAATGGCTAGAAGTTGTTGTCTTGATTGCTTGTTGCCTGCTGTGTTTTGTACCTGCATCATCAATAATATCCCAAATATGTTTTTTGTTTCTGGATGAGCTAGCAAATCGATGGATTTTTTTTTGTTGAGGTCTTCACATTTTATCCAATTTACTCTACTTCGTTGCCTCCAAAGAGCTTCATCTTCTAGCAATATCTTGTTCTTTTAAAATTCAAGTAGTTTTAATTGTTGATACCTGTCCCTAGTGTGCCCATCCTGAGAATCTATTTGGTGTAGTTCTTTTAGATTTAACTCCAACACTTGTAATCTGTGTAGCGTGTGTCTTCTATTATTAGTAGCCCATAATTTTATGCAGGATTTTAACAGCTTTAGTTTCCAAATGAAGCGTTTTTGTATTCTGATTTCTCTCTGGAAAATGGGGCCTTTCCAAACAGAGTTGACAATATCAATGAATTCTTTCTCAAAGAGCCAACAAGAGTTCAATTTGAAGGGATAGGAGATCCACACAACAGGTGAGCCGAATTGTAGCAGGATCGAGGCATGGTCTGACAGGTAAGGTGTATCCACCCAGGATTTGATCCTACCATCAGCAGTAGCAAGACTTTCAGAAATAATGAAGCAATCTAGCCGCTTAGTGATAGACTCCAATCTCGCTCCGCCATTGCGCCAAGTTGGTGCCAAGACATCCAGAGGGAAGTCAACCAAACCATGCACTTGGAATAGTGAGATAAAATATTCGGCCAAGGGGTCTTGGGTGGAAAAGTCTCCCCAAACTTTGCCCAATCTTGTGGTGAAATTCAAATCACCTACAATGATTGAATTCGTGATATCAAACAGGCCACGAGCCTCCACTTTATCCCAAAAAGTTTTTTTGTTTAAGCAAGGACCGTAGGAATTAAGAAAACTGATTTGTTAATTGTTCCACCGGAAGGATCCAGTTAGTAGAATGCCGCCAAGTCTTAGAAAGGGATTTAAGTCAAATTTTGTAGGGTCCCAAGTGGCAGCAAAACCCCCAGAGTTACCTAGCGAGTTTACATAACAAGTGTGCTAGTCAGGTCGGAACTTGTTCATAAATAATATGGCTTTATGTCCATCAACCAAAGTTTCCTGTAGGAAAATAATGTCTAGGGAAGTCCGAGAGAGTAGTCTTCTGAAAGAGGAGGATTTAAG
>JZKD02S0577255.1:163826-176282 GCA_000966675.3 Picea glauca
TGGTGCTAGTCAAATTTCAATCAAATATAAATATTTGAGAAACAATATATTTTTTTGGTCGTGGCTAGCATTAAGTTGGGTGAAATGTGGGATAAGAGTTGCAATTCATGGTGTAAATAATTATATTTTACATCTTTTTAGGTGTGGTGTCATGAAGCATGTCCAACACATTCATGCATGCTACAAAGATGAATTCAACATGAAAAATCCTAATTAACATAAAAAAGCATGTTAAAATGATTACCCTAGTAGAAATCAATTATATATAAGAAATAAATACTACTAAACTATACTCACATAGTTGTTGACTAGTTGTATTATTTATCCCTAATCTATATTAGTAGTTTATGTTAATAATTTATAGTTATGTCACTTAAAATACATCAAAATTGTTCAAATTTGTAGTATTTAACTTATAAAAATGTCGTGATGAATTTTTTTGGTTGCGTAGTCAAAATTAACCATTTTGTATATGCATCGCTCCTCATCACTGAAGGCATGTTCCTTAGAAACACCCATTCTTATAATTAAAAAGGATAAAACAATGTTTGAATCAATAGACTTATTCCAAGTGCTTGGAGATCAAAATAGCTAGGTAGATATATTGGCCATTGAAACAATGTGTCTTGAACTGAAAAATGACAACAAAAGGGGGATCATTTAGAAATTATGATATCCCATGTCATATTTGAATAGTCTATGGACAATTTCCAAATTATTTTCAATGGTGTGAATATAGACAAGTGGTGGTTTGAATTAAATTTAAAGTGATGGGAATTAACACATTTTCATCCTCCAATACCCTCACACACTTCATCCTCATTAGTGAAGAAAAATGTTAAGGTTGGTAACACATTTTTGGTCTTTGTAGGTGGGATAATTGAGGATCTCTTCCCATAGTTCCATCTTTAGGAATCAACTTAGCATAGGTAAGATTGTGGAATCAATAGTCAAGAATCCTCCTGATTTCAATCTACTCAACTATTGGGGACTTTATTGTGCAAACCATTCTAGAGTGTTGTGTGTGGAATTCTCTTTAGGTTTGGATTTGGATCTCCAACATTTATTCGTCAAGTAAAATCTAGAAGTAGGGAAATATCGATGGCAATAACACCATGAGATTTTCCTATGAGTCATAGGACTTGCAAATTCCAATGCATTATCATGAGTGTCTCTGAGTTGATAACTAGGTATCCATATCCAATTTGAACAATAGAATTTCTAGTTTGGATGAAACATATAAAAATAAGCATGCTAAGGTTTTAGAGATAGAGACACATCATAAGAAACAAATAGAGAAGTTAGAAAATGAATATGGAATGGTTTATCAACTAGTCCTTGAATTAGCTAGGAGCTCGTATGTAGTCTCTCAACCAAAGTTATCATTTGGGTCTACTCCAATCATTATGAATGAGAAATAAATAGTTCAACAATACCAAGAAGATTTGGAAATGGAACAATTGGACCGGGAGCTTCATATACAAGTAGAAATCAAGTAAGAAGCTCATAATGGGCATGTCTCTTTTTAATTCAAGGTTTCTATATTTATTGCAAAGTAATTTTGATTTTAGGATAGTTTCTCTAGATTTACACTAGAAATATCTTGTGTTATACTCATTTGGATGTTAGAACAACTCATGTTACATGGAGTAATTTGGTATAAAGACCCTTTTTGAAACATTGATTGCTAATAAACCCCATTTTTTATATTGTTGTGTTGTAGAGTGCGGCCACACCAATTTTTTAACACAAATTATTACTACATCAATTAAAAAAATAACAATTGAACTCATTCATATAAAAATCACAAAAGCACAATGACATGATGTCTCAACAACAACAAAACTTAAATTCCATCATAAAATCAATTGACAATATACATAGATTTTAGAAATAAAAAAGTAAATCAGTATACAATGAGATGGATATATTTAATATCAAGTTCAAGAAAGATAAACCACTTTGCATTTCCATCTATCAACTTAATTTTTTTCTACTATTATAATAATGTAGGAGGAGGTGGAAAAAGAGACAAAGAATAGGAAGTCAATTTATTGATTGAACTACACCAACTTTCTCAACGGTTTCATCTTATCATACATGGTTGTTGCAATGTTCAAATATAACTCATTGTCAAAAAAATGTGTCATGGTGTGTGGTTGAATGTTAGCGTGTCCAGGTCATAGTGCAATGATTGATTGCATGATCAAGTTTCCACTGCAACTATCTGAATATGTTCCTACCCATAAATCTTTGAATGTTAGCGTGAATGGGTTGTAGTGTAATGATTAGGTGACTAAACTATTGTTACAACTATGTTGCAATGTTATTACTCAAAAAATTAGTTATTACGCAAAAAATTATGTTATTACTCGAAAATTTATGGAACTATGTAAATACATTTTGTTGTTGAGCCCTGATGTGAAATTTTCACTAACATGTTTTAGTGCAATTCTCCATCTTTGTAAAGTAGGCCATAGTTTTGTGTTTTTTTTTTACCATTCTATTTCTCCAACATCATAAATTGTCAGATACTTATTAAACATTAACATTAAATCTTAATAGTGAATACTTGAACTTTAATCATTTATTGAAAACTACACCGTAAATTAGTAGCAAGTAGATTGCAAGAATGAAATAATTGAAATCTTAAATGTTAAACATTAACATTAAATCTTAATAGTGAATACTTGGACTTTAACCATTTATTGAAAACTACATCGTAAATTAGTAGCAAGTAGATTTCAAGAATGAAATAATTGAAATCCTAGATCCGTCATCAAAAAGGTTCTCCAAGAATTGATGCTAAAAACATGGTAAATTTTTTCGTATTTTAACATATAAAATTTACATTTTCCTCCAATATACCAAATGAAAACTGGCATTTGTTGTCTCTTGGAAGCATATGAATTGACATTTATAATAAAATTATCCAAAGAACATTATTATTGGTTTCGTTTTGGGGGCCAAAAGTAGAAGTAGTAGAAGTAGTTGAAATCTAAGACATCAAAATGTTGCACTTACAAGAACCCTACATTTAACTTCCCACGGAAGCATAACATAATATCCTCGTTAATGTGGGGGGTGTGGAAAAAAACCATGCATCATATTTCCTTCCAGTTGGTACAAATTTATTCAGTGGTGCATTGATCAACATAAATGTGGCATTTATCCTCTCGAAAATTTTAACCAATTCTAAGGTTCCTAAACTTCAACAATGATTTGGAGATTTTGATTTATTTGACATGTTTATGAGAAATACCTTTGGTTTATTACACATGATTACACTCCCTTTGTGTAGCCAAAGGATACAATTGGTATTATGCTTGTTTAATTGATCGAATCATGGTATCCATGGTATTATCCAAAGATGCTTAAAATTGTGATTGTTTAAATATGTGCACTAAGCAACTCAATCTCTTTATCCTATTATGAATATTCATGTATGTAAATGGAGGTGGATTTTTTTTTTTTTTTTCAAACCTAAGAGGATATTGATGTTGTTACTCATCCATCCATGTTTGCCCATGTTTACATTTTCAATTTCGAGCTTAATAGGTTTTTGACACACATGTAATTTGAAAACAACAAATAATTTCGAAATAATATGTTCAAGAATTATCAAATTTCATAGAAAAACACAAAGACAAATTTGTACTTGAACACCAATGCTGAGTCTATGAGATTTCAATTGCTAAATGCATGATTCTCCTCATCACAAGTGTCATATTTCATGATGTCTTCTTAACCAACACTTAGAAGAGGAAAACATGCTCTTTATTTATTGACAACTCAACAAAATGGAGAAAAAATGCAATCACTACTTGCTTTGTCATAATAAAACATGTGCATGATATAATATGCATGCAATATATCACATGTGGGTTTTGCAAAAGCATCGTGCCATCCCTACATACTTTCTATGTCCATGTCAACATGATCGTCATGTTAGCATCAACATGGTAGCTAATTTGCATGTACAATTGAAGTTCTACATTATCATTCATATTCAAACAAAATATGAACACATTTTATAAAAATCATATACACTATGTAGTTATTAAATGAAAATGTGAATATATGAATTTACAATTTTCTTTAACTTATTCACCTATAAATTTAAATTAACAATCATACATATATGTGATGTATGAATTTATAATGCTACTTTCAAAACTTTCTTTATTTTTTACTCATTCACAATTTAAATTAGTTGTTGAATCATCAATAATTAATCTTAAAATATTTTTTATAAAAATATAATGTAACTTTGATAGAAAGCGTGTTTTGAAGATATAATATAAGTTCATCATAATCAACAATTAAGTTGAATAATTTATATTGATTTCTCATCTCTTAGACGTGTTTTGAAGATATAATATAAGTTCATCATAATCAACAACTAAGTTGAATAATTTATATTGATTTCTCATCTCTTAGACGCTAATGTTGTTTCACATTTTGGTAAGCATATCCCCTCATGAGAGCTTTAGTTGCTTAACTCTCATTGAATGAAAATGATGATGCATAATAACAAGATGGACTTATCTACCTGGATGGGGTGCATGTGCATGTATTCAAAGTGGCATGATAAGAGGTAGCTCTGGGATGTTTCCCATGTGCTTGGAAGTAGCCCAAAGGGAAGGTGGAGAGTGTATTTAATGACTCTCCTTAACGATGGAAGGATGATGGGAATTCATCCAAGGGAATTTTGTTTAGATAACAACTTGAATTATGATTTGCACATGCTTATGAGACCTCCTTCAATTATGGAAAACACAGGGATGCAACATTTTAAATCTAGGCTCATTTCTAGAAATGGCTATGATCTGGTTGTGGATGGATACCATGAATGAGACAAGTGCATTGGCTTTGGGTCAGGGCACAACATACTCAGTCTGAGTCGAACCTGGTTGGATAGTATCTCAAGCTCTCCTTCTTGGCATTATGTTTCTATTTTTTTATGGGTTACAATGATTATAATAGTTTGGTTTCATGGAGTGAGGGGAATTTGAATTTGAATTGGGATGTTGGTAAGCTTGAGTGGTGGAGGCATCCCATTAATCTATCTAGATTACTTGTAATAGCTTTGCATACCCCCCCCAACCTATACTCTCATAAGGCATTTTTTATTTCCTTAATGCATTGCTCCAAAGTTTTAATACTACTCTGGTCTGTGGTGACATTTTCCTTTATTAATGTCTAACCCCACCCCATAATCTCTTAGAGTTGTTGGGTGCACATTCCTTGGATTACCCTTCTAATATAATTGATCGTTGTCTTATGAAATCCCTCTTAGCCATAGTAGAAATCCCCTTACATTGCTTGAAGATATACTTGTTCATTTATTTGGCAAACCCCATGCCCTACTTGAAATCTTCCTCATCCATCAGGTGGCCCCCAAATTTTCACGTCTGGTTCAAACCTACAACCATCTAACCTAAGAGAAAAGTCTTTGTACTTGAAAATAGAAAATGAGGGCTTTCTAGAGGAAACACAATCACTGGCAAGAACCAATATCATTTTCCAAAGTATTATCCCATATTCATCCCCGGTTGTGATGGTCTTAAAAAAAGAAGGTTATTCGCGCATGTGTCCAGATTTTTGCGCCCTTAATAAATTTACCATTAAGGATAAGTTTCCCATTCCTATCATTGATGACCTATTGTATGAACTCTAGGGTGCCTACTTCTTCACCAAATTGGATCTTCGCTCAAGCTATCACTAGATTCGGATGAATGAAGCACATATCCCCAAGACTGTTTTTCGAATGCATGAAGGCCATTATGAATTCTTGGTAATTCCTTTTGGACTTTGCAATGCTCCCTCTACCTTCCAAAGTATCATGAATAAACTCGTGAAGCCCCACCTTTAGAATTTTGTTCTGGTCTTCTTCGACGACATCCTCATTTACAGCCGCACTTGGGATGCCCATCTACCACATGTGGACAAAGTACTCCAATTGTTACAGGACAATCAATTGTTTGTCAAAAAGTTCAAGTGTTTTTTAGGGTGAGTGAGGTAAAATGCATGGGACACATTGTGGGCCGTGAAGGGGTAAGAGTGGACCCAAAAAAGATACAAGCTATGCAAGATTGATCGAGACCCACGACCTTAAAATGCCTTAAGGGTTTCCTGGGTCTCAGAGGATATTACATGAAATTTTTCCACCACTATGGAAAAATTTCCCAACCATTGACGAACCTTGTTAAGAAGAATGTATTTCATTGGACAATGGTCATGGAAAAATCTTTCATAGATTTAAAGCAGGCCATGTGCATGACCCTCATCTTAGCCTCCCTTGATTTCAACAAAACTTTTGTTGTGGAATCTTATGCTTCAAACACTAGTATTGTTGTAGTTCTAACACAATAAGGTAGGCCTCTTGCTTTCACTAGCTAGGATTTGAGTGGTTGTAATTTGGGAAAATATACAAATGAAAAGGAAATGATGAGCATTATCCATGTTGTGCACACTTGGAGACCATATCTATTGGGCCTCCATTTTCAGATCAAAACATATCACCATAGTCTAAATTATTTTCTCGAATGGAGGTTATCCTCCCCAGAATAGAACAAGTGGTTGACCAAAATGTTGGGATATGATTATGAGATCATATATAAAACAAGCAAAGACAATGTAGTGGTATATGCGTTGTCCAGAAAATATGAGGATGAAGGATCCCTCTTTGCCTTATCATTACCAGTTCCTAATTGGATTGAGGAAGTTCGAAAAGAGTGTCTCACTCACCCAACTATATCCCATCTAATTCAACACCTTCAAGAGGACCCTAACTCACCCACAGGATACACCTGGCAGGACAATATCCTTCGATATAAGGAGTGCTTGGTTATGCCACCGACTTCAACACTCAAACCCATGATCTTAAATGAGTTTCATTCATTTTCCATTGCGGGTCATTCATGATTCCAAAATACATATGCTCGTGCTCGCTGTTCATTTTTCTGGGGAGGAATGGAGAAGGACATCCTTACCTTTGTCACAAAATGTGATATTTTCCAACTCCATAAAGGTGAAACTATCAATACCCCAGGAGCTCTCCAACCATTACCGATTCCAACTTCTATTTGGACTAACATCTCCATGGACTTTATCGTGGGACTTCCAAGAGTGGGAAACAAATCAGTCATCATGGTCGTGGTAGATCACCTCTCAAAGTATGCACATTTTTGTCCCTTACCACACCCTTTTACGCCCACTTTGGTAGTGCAAGTTTTCATTGATCATATTTTCAAAATGCATGGCATGCCAACTTCCATTATGTCTGAACATGACCCGACTTTCACTAGCATATTTTGGGAATATTTGTTTAAATTACAAGCCACACAGTTGAACATGAGCACAACCTACTACCCCCAAATAGATGGCCAAACAGATGTTGTCAATAAATCTTTGGAAACCTACTTGCGTTGTTTTTCATTGGATAAACAACATCAATGGGTGCAAAGGTTACCCTTGGCGGTATGGTGGTACAACACTTCCTATCATACAACAACCAAAATCACACCATATGAAATAATGTATGGCCAACAACCACCTACAATAACTTCATATATTTTGTGCACCTCAAAGGTCGAGGTTGTTGACAAGCTGCTACAAGGTCAAACAACTACCCTCGCAGCTTTGAAGGATAACCTCCACACGGGCCAAAATCGTATTAAACAACAAGATGACCAACAACGTTCTAAATGGATTTTCCAAGAAGGTGATCAAGTGTCTCTCCGACTCCAACCTTACAAGAAAACCTCCCTCAAATCCCATGGTCACCACAAGTTGCCACCAAAATTTTATGGCCCCTATGAAATCATCAAATGTATTGGTCCAATTTCCTATAAATTGGCACTCCTAGATGCCTCTAAAATACATCCATTGTTCCATGTTTCTTGTTTGAAGAAAGTGGTGGGTCATAATTGTCAAGTTCAAACTGTCCTTTTTGAATTAGATGAAGAAGGCTCCATTTGACTGCAACCCATATATTTCCTCAACGTGCGTGAGCGTCAATTGCATGGTAGATGTATCAAAGAAGTATTGATCAAGTGGAAGGACATGTATCTGTAGGATGCAACTTGGGAACCAATGGCCATACTGCAACAATTTCCACATCTTCATCCTTGAGGAAAAGGTTTCTTTTGAAGGGGGAGGGCATGTTAGGGCCCGACCCTAACCCCTCTTAGTTGTTTATTAGTTAGCATGTAATAAAGGTCGACATTAGTTAATAAGGCTTATTGAATAAATGTGATCAAGTGAATGTAATAAGACCTAATAGAAGCTTTTGCTTCTAGTAGGATCTTCCTCTAGAATGTTCCTTAGAAGATAGAATTATTATAAATAAGAGTAGGAGATATGAGAAATATTGTCTGGAAAGTTATTTTAATAGATCTCTTCTCTACTAGAGGTTTCCCCCTCGAAGAGGCAAGTGAACATTGCTTTCTTTGAATAAAGGTATTATTTTTGGTGTTGTTCTATTCAATATTTTATTGTTCCATTGATATCTGTTGAATATTCATGTTTTTTCATATTATATTATATCTGGTATCTTACACCAACCACTAGAACACATCTCAATAGATAAAATAATATTATGTTTTTTCATTGTGTGTGTGTGTGAAATAATCTTTGAGACTTGAAGAAACCCAAAGGAATTCTTTTTCGCATTTGTGGATATCATCCCTAGTAAACCCAACGATGTAGAATAATGCACCTAAGCCGGGGGGGACTCGAACTGTTAAGAACCAAATATCAAAAGAGCATAAAAAAAACCTTTGAATAAGTACTCAACGCCTTGAAAAAGAGAGAATTTCATATAATAAGCCTCTTCAAGGGGGCAACCTCCTTATACACCACATAAATTTCCAAATACAAGATGATTCAAATGAAAAGGTCTCCTTGGTATATATATGAGACTAGGAGGTACAATTATAACTAATGGACCCAAGCCGACATAAATAAAATAACATTACTAATGTAATATGCCCCAATTATGGGGCAATGTGCCACTATTTAGGGCTTAACATGCCCCTCCCCTTCAGACAAGTGTTGTCCGCAACGCTTGAGTAATTATGGATGCTTCTGTATAAAAAACTCATATTCCCAAGTGGAATCTTCAGCAAGTAGTGTCCTCCATTTGATGAGATACTCTGAAATGGATCTATTCCTTAGTTGGTGATTTCTAGTGTCAGTGATAGCTTCAAGCTCCAATATGATTTTTCCTTCCTCATCAAGTTCTAGAAATATAGTTTGAACTGAAATCTTGTCACCTATAACCTTCTTTAAGCATGAAACACGGAAAAATTGATGTACTCACAAAGATGTAGGAAACTCCAATTTGTATGCCATAGTACTAATCTTTTGCAACACCTTATAAGGGCCATATTACTTTGGTGATAATTTATTATCCTTCTTAGCTTGCTTGAGAGACATTTTTTTGTATGGTTCTAGTCTTAAAAATACCCAATCCCCTACTTCAAAACTTATTTCACTATGATGTTGATCTGCTTGTTGTTTCATGCGATTATGTGCCATGGTCAAGTTTTCCTTTAAGAGTTGGAGAACTTGTTGTTGATGCTCGATGTGATATTCCACTGCTTGAACCTTAGATTTTTCTTTTAGAGAATAAGTGATGGAAGGTGGGTGGTATCCATAGAGTGCCATACATGGTGTCATTTTTGTTGCAGTATGAAAGGAAGTGTTATACCACTATTCTTCCAAGGGTAACCATTTGAACCATTGTGTTTGTTTATTAGAGACAAAGAAATGAATGTAGCCTTCCAAACATTTGTTCACTATCTTGGTTTGTCCATCAGATTGAGGATGATAAGATGAGTTATGAGCTAATTGAGTACCCAAACAAGAAAACAATTATGTCCAAAAATGTCTAGTGAAGATGGGATCTCTGTCATTTACAATAATCTTTGGGCTTCCATATAGATTTTGAATTGTCTCCACGAATGCGATGGCAACTATACTGGCTTTAAAAGGATGAGAGAGTGCACAAAAGTGTGTGTACTTGGTAAGTCTATCAACAGTCACCATGATGACACTCTTTCCTTCAGACTTCGGTAACCCTGTGATGAAATCCATGGAAACCTCCTCCCAACGCTGACTTGGGATGGCTAATGGTTGTAAAAGACCTGGGGTCTTAATTGTTTCCACCTTAATTTGTTGGCAAACCAAACATTCTACCACAAACCTTTGAACATCAGTTTTAAGGCCATCCCAAAAAAATTCCTTCTTGACCCTATGGTAGGCTTCCAAAATCCCAAGTGCCCTCCTACCAGAGAGGTGTGAAATTCTAATAGTACCTTTTGTTTGAGTTGGGATTTCTTACATAAATATAAGTGATCTTTGTACCATAGTGAATCATTTTTCCATGTAAATGTACTTGATGCACCAGAATCCTGCTGCAACCTTTGAATGAGAGTCCACACGTTTTCATCATTCTTCCATTGATCCCTCGCTTCTATTATCCAATCAGGTTTGATGATCAAGATAACACAAAGAAAGGCCTCGACATCTTCATCATTTCTTGAAAGTGCATCTACTACAACATTTTGCTTCTCTTTTTTATAGATGATTTCAAAATCATAACCCAACATCTTGGTCACCCATTTTTGTTGTTCTTCTGAAGATAGTCTTTGTTCCAAGAAGTATTTAAGACTATCATGATCTGTTTCGACCTTGAAGTTCCTGCCTATTAGGTAAGGGCACCATTTCTTCAATGCATGTAGTATTTCCATAATTTCCTTCTCATAAATGGGTTTGTGTAAGTCCTTTCCCTTGAGTGGACGACTTTCAAAAGAAAGGGCCCTTCCTTCTTGTATTAGAACAACACCAATTCCATTTCTCGAGGCATCACATTCCACAATAAAGGTTTTTGTGAAGTCTGGTGTGGTCAAGGAAGGAGCTTTGCACATCGCCTCTTTAAGTTTTTCAAAAGCTTGAGTTGCCTCTAGAGTCCATGAAAATGCATCCTTCTTAGTTAATGTCGTTAAAGGTGTTGTTATTCTTCAATAGTTTCGAATAAAATTGCGATAGTAACCTGTCAAACCCAAAAATCCTCTAAGATTCTTCAATGTTTTGGGAATCATCCAGTCCATCATGGCCTTAATATTGTTAGGGTCTACCTTGACACCTTCATGAGAGACAATATGACCCAAATACTCTACCTCCTTCACCCCAAATAAACATTTGGATGGTTTGGTATATAGTTGTCGCTCCTTTAGTAGTTGTAGAACCTTGTCAACATGTCGCACATGATCCTCCCAAGACTTGCTATAGATTAGTATATCATCAAAAAATACTAACACGAATTTTCGAAGGAAGGGATTGAAAATGGAATTCATCAACCCTTGGAATGTGGAAGGTGCATTCATAAGGCCAAAAGGCATGACCAAAAATTCATAATGGCCTTCATGAGTTTAAAATGTTGTTTTGGGGATATCATCTTCCTTCATTCTAATCTGATGATACCTTGAATGAAGATCCAACTTTGTGAAATAGATTAATCCATGTATTTTATATAACAATTCATCAATGATGGGAATGGGAAACTTATCTTTGATAGTGATCTTGTTGAGTTCTCTATAATCTGGGCACATATGCCATGAGCCATGTTTCTTGAGTACCATTACCACCAGTGCAGAGTAAGACATGACAGAACTTCCACATTGAGTTCTCTATAGACATGAAAGAATGGAGTGTAGTTAAAAACAATTTATGTTCTTTGGATCTCCTCAGAAAGTAAATTTAGTAACAAGTTTCCTATCCTAAATTAACCACACATCTAATTTATAACAACTAGATAATCACCAAAATTTTGCACTTGTGAACCCTTTTTTTTTAATTTAAGATAACAACAATTTTAAATCTATAAGTTTTATGTAGTTGTTAGAACCTTGCCCCGTAGAGTTGCTTTGTACTTAAAGAAATTAGTATTATATGTGAAAAGGGTTCCCCCTACCCCACAAATGGGAGGGTCACCTTGAATGACACCATCAAAAAGTTGCTTCTTGTTTTAGCTGTGTGAAGTCTCTCATGGTTGCGGTTGTGTGCACTTCAAAAGTATAACGGATGTAGGAAAGGATAATACAATGCTAATTTTGTTGATGAAAGGCATTGGAGTGATGGAAATATTTGCAGGAAATTGAAGTTGTGGTATGCATTACCAAAGAAACTGTTATAGAAAGTCGCGTTGGTTGTTGTTTGGTCACCGAAAAAGTGTCATAGTCATCATACTCTCAACATGAGTAAATTATTGTGACTATATTTTGTTTGTGTATGCTACATCGGGGGTGCACCCACTGGGAGAATCATGATGCAAGTTTTCACTAAGTAATTCCTAAGACGACAAAGAACTTCGAGCATTGTGCACAAGTGAGATTGGCATAAAGAAATCCAAGAAGTCGTTGCATTACAAGGGATTTTCATTCCACTATT
>JZKD02S0577255.1:189422-217087 GCA_000966675.3 Picea glauca
CAGCTATTAAAAGATAAGTATATCTGAATTATGCTTTAATCATGTTGAGCATGACTGCTCTGTTTATGTATCATGTTTTCCGCTGTGTAAATGAATTTGCTGTTGAATGATATGGGTTGCTTAATTGCAGGAGTGAATTATATATTTTACTCTGAGATTTAAATGTGTTTAATTGTGTTAAATGCATGTGGTTATAATTCCTGTATCAATTATGTAAACATTCATGTATAGAATGGTAATTGAGGGGTTTGGAAACCTGGGTAGTGTAAAAGGGGACACTACACCAATGGTGACGAATCTGAATAAACTAAGTGTGTCTTCTTTCGATTCTGGTGAAATTGATCTGTATATGCACAGACAACTGATTGGATAATTGATGTATCTGGTTAACACCAGACCAAATATTTTCTATGCAGTGAGTGCACTTAGCTAGTTAATTAATCAGATGAGATAGACACACTGGATTGTTGTGAAGCATGTGTTGAGATACCTGCGAGGCACATATGGACATGGTCTGAGATATACTTCTAGTATTGATATGATATGGCAGGAAATAATTGACTCTGATTGGGTAGGGAGCACAATGGACAGAAAGAGAACCTTCATGTGTTTCTTCACTTTGGGATCTTCCATGGTTTCTTGCTGTAGCAGGAAACAAACTTTTGTGGCTTTGAGCACAGCAAAAGAAAAGTACATTGCATTAAGTATGACAGTTCATGAAGCAGTGTGGATTCAAAATATCCTTCCATATTTATCCGAACATGTGCTAGATTACACCATTATTCATTATGGTAACCGAAGTTGTGTGAAGATATCAGATAATCCAGTGTTTCATGACAAATCAAATCACATTGAGATCAAGTACCATTACATCCAAGACATGGTGCATAGGAAGGAAGTATTGGTGCAGTACCTTCCTACACATGAGCAGGTTGTTGATGTTCTTACCAAACCAGGACAAAGTTCAAGTACTTCCATGACAAACTTGGCATGGCATAGAATGCCTCCCTCGCTCAAAGGGAGTGTTGATGTTTGCAGCTTCCTGAGAAATTCTCCAAATCGTACTCCTCTGTGACTGAGTTGAGTTGACCTGTGATGACACTTATCCGATAAGGGATAAGTGCATTTGGTCTTATATCCTAGCTTCCCATGTGGAGAGCACATGAGGATATGTCGAGGGAGTTGACCCTTGATGTCATACACTATGGGATTTGACCCTAGTGTTTCTAAAGGGTTTGGCCTCTAGAAGTCCACATGGGAGTGCCATGTGTGACAAACATTCTCTAGATCATACTCCTCTGTGAATTGAGTTGAGTTGATATGTGAGGACACTTATTCAAGAAGGAATAAGTGGGACACTTATTTGAGAAGGGATAAGTGCATTTGGGATTATATCCCAACGTCCCATGTTGACAACACATGAGGACATGTCAAGGGAGTTGACCCTTGACGTCTCACACTATGGGAATTGACCCTAGTGTTTCTAGAGGTTGTAGCCTCTAAAAGTCCACATGGGAGTGCCATGTGTGACAAACCTTTTGCTACTATGTGGTTGTGTACCATTGACAGAGACTGTGTGTCTCTAGACAATAGTTGTGTACTACTATGGAAAGATACCTCCCTAGCTAAGAGGGAGTGTTGATGTTTCATCATCAGGCAAAACTTCTCCTAGATTGGGCTGCAGACCAAGGGAGATAGGATACATTTATGATAAAGGTGCACTTGTGGTAAATGGGACCAGACGTAGTCCTTCCTTGATCATGACAAGGAATAATATGGACTCGAGGTGCTTGAAGTGCTTTCCATGTGTCAGTTAGCATCAGACCGACATTCACTCATAGGTGCGTACCTGTGGTGAAAGGTCTTGGTGTGGTCTTTGTCCTATTCATGGTGATTTGACAAGGAATAATAAAGACTCAAGATGATATATGCTATTACATGCGGACCCAGAGTGATCCTAATCTTAGAGAGTGTTAATTGGCTCAGAGGGAGAGTCACAGAAGGAGTTTCTCTTGGGTTCAGGTGGGAGATATACGTCTCCCAAGATTGTTAGACAAGTGTCATGAGTCTAGGGTGAAGTTTGTATACTTCAAAGACAATATTGGCATGATGCGGAATTTCTCCCTCATTGAGAGGGAGTGTTGATGTTTGGACAACATCGAGAAAACATTCTCTTAGAATAATAATTAATAATATAATTATTGATTATTAAATATCATATATAATAAGTAAATGATAATAATAAATAGTTATTGATTATTCAAGGGACGCATCCTTTCATGGATGGTCACCATATGTTCCCTCTATATGGAACACTCATCATTTGTAATAATATATTGATTATATATTATATGGATAAAAATAACATTATGATCCATCCTGCTACAGTATTAGTGTAAATGTATTTATGGGTGATGACCTAGCCCATCACTTGTTTCGAGTCTCCGAAGGTCTTGGTAGTTAGTGCCTTCCTAAAATGATGAATATTCTTTAGGCCCCAACCTCCTAGATCTTAGGATTATCTATGGGTTGTCATCTCACTCAAGATATTCCTTCACTTTATGGATTTCCATTTCACTCGAGATATTCTCTCACTTTCTTTTTTACCAGATCACAAAAGTCTAAAATTAATTTTCTTGATTTTTCTAGAATCCCCTTTGGAATAAAAACCAATGAGTGTCAATAGATCAGGATTTATTCTAACATTGATTTAACCAAAATAAGGTGTCTTACTCCAAATAACCATATGTTACACCATGAGTTAATTCTTCTTTCAACTTTGGCTATGAGTTGTTTTCAATCATTGACCCTATAATCTTTTGTCTTGATATAAAACCCCGATTATTTGAAACCTACTTGAAAATTTGAGATGCAAGATTGATTGGATTTTTTCCTATGTCGCATCATTGAAATAAATTGAAGATTTTTTCATATTTACCATCATATGTATACCTATACAATATAGCTTTAATATCTCTCTTGATATTAAAGAGATTAAAAGAACATCATCCACAATAAGTAAATGAGTCAATGTAAGATATCTCCCTAACCTCATAGATTTTGTAGGTCCCATTATTCTTTCCTCTAGTAAAGCATCGTTGAGCCCTTTAGCTACTATCAGAAATAATAGAGGTGATAAAGGGTAGCCTTGTTTGATCCCTTTTGATGGTCTAACGAAAGTGGATCATGGATGATTTTAAGGATGGAAATTTGTTTTAAAATGTAGAAACCTTGGCGAATCTTACTAATCCTTCATATGCCAACTATAAATGTTTGCCGATATTTTTAAAAAATATTCAAATTTCTAAGGATTTTATATAGTTTGTATAAAATTTTGGTGATTTTTAAGGTAAAATATTTTTATCCTTTAGAATTTGGGAGAATAATATTTAGAATAGCGAATATTTTTTTTGGAAAAACCATGGAAAATTAGCCCATGAGCGAAATTTAACCCCTAAAATCATCCCTGAAGTGGATGTTGATCTATTGATCAATATTGCAAATGATACTAATGTCAAGCAAATAATTATCTAGTTCACTACACAAAAACTAATGTGTGTTAGCATCAACCTCAGATACAACTAGTTTGTCTCATCATATGCTTTAGAAAGATCCAAATTTAGAACCACAACTTGCAATCTCTTTGTTTTAATAGTATGCATCATTTCTTGTGCCACTCCTACTACATATTGTATTCATCTACTATGGAGCATCCCAAGCTGCACTTTTGAAATTGTCTCAGATAAGATAAGATAATTTTATTAATGTCCGACTAAAGACCAAAAAAGTAGGTCAAAGGGATTGTTGAGTACAATGATGTCAATAAAATATGATGCAAGAGTACCAAAAGGTCTCCTATAAATGGCAAGATGCAGAAAGAAAAGTGCAATAAGGTGGAGTAGTAGAAAGTGAGATCTATCAGGAGCCCTCGGCCTCGAGTTCAGATACCTGCACTGATGATGGGGTGTGTCATATGAGAATAATATCTAAGGATAAGAGGAACCAAAAGAAAGGAAGTAGATCTATCATGTGGATCTATCTCTTCTACCATTCGAGGTCGAATGAAAAAATTTCAGTATAGTCGGTTGTCCCGAGGGGGACTTTGTGGGGTGTCTGGATCATCTGTTGCGTTGTTGACTGGTAGAGGTAGTGCATAGACGAGGTTTGGGGGATCTCATATGTCTCCTGTGAGGGGATCTGGTCTAGATATGCCACTGAAATATCATGGGATGAGGAAAGGTCTCACGGGTCCGCACTAATTTAGAGTCCATGGCTGCACTGGCGTTGGTCTATCTCTTAGTAGCACTAGGAAGAAGGAGGTGATCTACCAAATAGGTCTGGTCTCCTAGGAGGTTGAAGAGTATGGGATGGGATCTTGAGGGTCTGCTATATGTATAAGGCTAAACACCACTGATCTAGATATCTGAAGAAGCTTGTGAGGGTTTGAGTCCCCCTGAATAAGCAATGAAATTTCCCCCTGATCTCATAGTATATGGGGCACTGAAAGGTGAAGTGCTCTTCTGTCTCGATCTCCTATAATTGGCATAACTGGTAGATCCTGTCTGGTCAGTCGATCTGGTGGTCTGTCTCTACCCGAAGTCTATGAGATCCCACTTTGAACTAGCCTAGAGGAATGGGGAGAGCATGTACCCATTGTTAGAATGTATATTTTGGTCAAACGATGAGCCCATCCCTAAGCTCCAAAAAAGGCTCAGCATAACCCACTAGGAGGGTTAGCCCAAGTGATCTGGATAAACTGCATGTAAATGTCATCTCTGATGATTTTTTTCAACACTTGTCTAGTTGGTAGGAGATGGTTGGGTGCATCCAATGAATACTATAACAGAGGGAGATGATCAATCTGAATGACCATGGACCCTAAAACATCTGAAACCCCTACAAACAGACCTCAAGCTCGACTTAATGGGCTAGAGAGGGAAATGCTCTCAGAAGAGAAGTAAACCAAGTACATTTACCCATCTCTCCCTTTCACTGAGTTGTCTAAGCCTCGAATGCTATGTAGAAAAGAGACCAGTCCAAACATTGTCTCAAGTCGGAAGGGTCGAGCCCCAAACTCTGCTAGGATGATGTGATGAGGAATTATTTTCTTCCATCTAATGATGCATTGGAGGAGAAGGGTTTGGACTCTCTCAACTGAGGTCCAATCAAACTCTAGTAAGGAAGGCCCCAAACCTTTAAGCCATAGAGAATAGTGGGTCAAATAAGGGAGTCCATGATAGACATATTGGATGAGATGTCCTGAAAATGGTGTCGGAAACACTGTCTCTCAGAGAATTTTATTTTCTCTCAATTCTATTGTCTTAGCAATTATCTTGTAAATACAATTGCATAGGGAAATTGGCTTGAATTCATCCAAAATGTTAGGCTTGAAGTCATCCAAAATGTCGGGTTTGTCCTTTTTTGGAGTTAATGCAATGAAAGTAGAATTGAAGATACCAAGGATTCTTCTAGTACTCCTTGATTGATCAATAACTATAACAAATTATCTTTTATTAACTCATAAAATCCCATAAAGAACTCTATTTCCCAACCATCTGGTTTGGAAGTTTGTCTTTTTGAACATTATTAAGTACCACGTGTAACTCATATTTAGTAATATCCTCCATTGATCTCATGTAACCAAGAGGGAGGCCACTGTCACCTTCCCAACCCTCTTTCACTTCTTTGGCTCAAGGGGGTTTCCCTAGATTAAGATTGCTAGGACTCGCTGGAATGAAGATCAAGGTGTTATGAAGAGTGAGTCCAAGAAAAAAATAATTTTCATAAGTTTTGGGGTAATAGAAAGGTAGTTGGAGGCCTAGAGATCAATGTCTTTTCATTAGGAATGTTATCACACGATTTGTAGTTAGGGAAAATCCCAACCCAAACAACAAATGTGTGACATGACTCGAGACATCTATCACTATCACCTCAATAGATATCCACCTCGTTTTAGTGATGGACAAGTCCAACACAAGGGAGGCTTCTCGAGTGACCTTAAGGGGATGAAGGGAACAAGAATGAGGGTGGAAAGAGGCCCTTATTTTAGTCACTTGAACAAGGTGGCTAAATCTTCTTGAAAATAGAGGCTTGGGATAGAAATGAAAACGGCTTAAAGAATGCCTGCAAAAGCACACGTTAGGACACAAAAACCAAAGCAAAATATTGAAAAATAAGACACTAACTATTGGCATAAGGGCAGACCTAGGGTTCAACGCTTAAACAACGCACCAACAAAACCCTAACTATCGGCCCTTTCGGCAGCACCTGCGAGGCAGATGAAGTCTCACCCGAGGTAGAGGAAGGGGGCTTGTAGGACTCATGTGTCTACAACCTAGCTGGGACACAGATATGTTATTACAACACTTAACAGAGCACTTAGAAATTAACATTCATTAGTCTTTTAACCCTTATTCACATCTCAGGTAAAACCCTAATTACAGAACAACGCAGCATTCAACAAGATCTAAGAACATCTAACCATTCGACACATAGCATTAAACAAGATCTAGTATCCATTCATATCACTAAGCACTAAGAATTCATCTAGAATAATGCACTAAGAAAATAAATGCATAAGTACATGAACAACATAGCACAAAGCACCATAACACGGGATATACGTGGTTCACCCCCAGCGTGGGGCTACATCCACCAACTCTTCGTCTTCTTTATTATCTTCTTTCAATCTTCTTACATGCACAGAGCCACAAAACCAACTCCGCATAGGATAGGAGATCTGCACTCACCTCGCTAGATCATCCTTCCCCGATTAGATCTAAGCACAAATCCTTACACAGTCTGCGCACAAAGCACTACATATGACTTGCACTTAGCTCTGCAAGTCTCAACATACAATATGCCCAAAGCATTCACATCTATTTTCACTTAGCACACTTAGCTTACAACTAGGTCTGATACTTCTTACATCGCCTAGATATCTATTTATACATTACAAAAGAGTCTGAAGCATGGTAAACGCATGGGCCGACATCCCATACCTGTTACATAAACCCTAAACCCAAAAAGCCCACAAAAGGGAGCGAGATCCTGCAATCTTCGCTTCGCCTGGGCGCTCTGTCTTCGACCAGCCTGTCGAAGTCCCAAAATTGGTCAAACACGACCAAGGTTCTCCAAAACTTGGTCAAGTTCCAATATGCCCCCAACACTCACCTGAGACTCGTCCCGAGTCACTCTGATCTGGGCAATTCTGCTTCGAAGGCCTCAAGTTTGGCTCGAGCTTCCTCAACTTGCTTCTTTTCCAAAGCCTTCTGCTCGACGAACTCATGAATGACCTTCTCAGTGACAGGTCCTTGTAAGCTTTGTTCCACTGTGGTGACCACTTGTTCTAGTTGTGCACCTTTTCCCTAAATTTCCTCAAAAAGTGTGCAGGCTTCGTCTTGGACCGATTAAAGTCTCTGGGTCACTTCCATGACTTTACTCTGGATGGCATGGACCTGCTGCTAAACTGTCCATTGTTCCTGTGACCTTTTCATCTTCTCCATTGTTGTGATAAGCTTTAGTTGTGCTTGCACTGTCGATGCTTGTTGATTTTCTTCCAGTAGTTATGATTCTAATGCTCTTAGTTCCGGGTCTTCTGCAAGGCGCTCATAGGTCTGCACACTTCGGGCACTCAATTTCTTACATTCTAAGGCCAATGCCTTGATTCTTTCTACTGTGCTCCTGGAAGTTTCTTCCCTCTAGTCTCGCACTTCCTGCAGAGTGCTTGGTACTGCTTGTAGTTCCAGTTCGACTACTCTTGATTGAAGTTGTTGAATGGATTTAGCGACCTTCCCCACTTGGCTCTCAAAAATCTCTTCTTCCATTGGTGCCAATCTCAGGACGGAGTGAAGTTCTTGAGTGACTACTTCTATAACTCCGATCTGCTAAGCGAGCAATTGTTCTTTTTCCTTCTCGATCTGCACTCTGTCCTCTACAAACTTCACTTGGAGGTCGTCTTTCTCTTGCTGCGCAACCCGACATTGCTCTAGGGCTTCCTCTTTTGCTTGCTTCAAGGACTATGTGGAATGTTCTTTTTCTTCCTGTACACGACGAAGGTGAGCTTCTGTCGCATCTATGATTCTGCGTAGCTGGGCAGGCTCATCTCCTACTTCTATACCCCCTGATGACAACGACGCAATAGACACTAGGCGACTCAAATAGAGAGCTTGTTGTACCCCTTTGATCTCTACCTCGATCCTGTCATACATTGACTCGTGTTTGGATTCTCTTCACTGCAAAATGTCCTCGGAGGTATCTGATACAACGACGATGATGAGGTCAATATCATCCACCGTAAGTATAGTCTGTAATTGAGGCTTATTAGCTCTTGAATTCTTTCGTGTTTAAGGTTGCTTTGGAGAAACCTTTCTTTTCTTGGACGTCTCAGCCTTTGTAAGGGGATCTTTAGGTGGTGTTGCTTTGCCATGTTCCTATTTGTCTGCTTCCCCTTCCTCCTCTTCTTTGTCTACTTCGTCATTTCCTCCTCCACCAGGTGAATCAGATGCAGTCTTCTTCGATGCGTTGTTCATTTCCTGTACTTCTTCCTTCTTCTTCTTCTTCTTGCTACTGCTTGGTCTATCATACTCTTCCCTGGTGACTGTGGGACTTCCGATGAGGTTGGGGTTGGAGAGTTCCATTTGTTTGACTTGTACAAGGAATTATGTAGGCCATTCCTTGGTTATTGCCTCCATATTATCCTCGATGAGTTTGTAATAGGACTGGAGCTCTTCCTTGGTTTCATCCTGCGTGCAGTGATATATATGAAATTCTTATCTGGGTGGAACTTCGCGAATGGGCTGAATCGATGCAGTGTATTCGATGTCATGTGAGGGAAGGATTCAATGGCCCTCTTCAGCTGCAAATAATAGGTGTGGAACACCACATTTGACTTCCATTGCTTCACCATGTCGCTCAAGTACCAGAGGGTAGTGAACCTCCCGGCTAGTGTTTCGAATGGCTCGACTTCAGGGAAGGTCGCTCCCTCCGGCATCTCCCAAGCGATGAAGGAAACGATGATCAACAACCAGCTGAAGTGAAACTCATAGCCTTGGTCTTGTGCTTCTTGACAATCCTACTCCTACTAGTTGACGAGGTAGCTCGCCCAGTTCATTTGCATGCCTTCAACGCATTTTCCTACGAGGTCGACGAAAAACCCCATGACTTGCATTGGTTTGTTCTTTCTGACAATATTACCAACGATCAACTAGCAAGCTAGGCACACTGCACCATTCTAGATGGAGGCTACCCTGTATCCCCGCTTCCCTTTCTCTACATCGCCGTAGGTGTCTTTTATTCGCTATGCCAGGGCGCGATCTACGGCCTTCCCTAGGTAGAAATCCTGAGGGTCCGGTCCTTGCATGCTTAATCCAGTGATCTGGTGGATTAGCGCCAGATCTACGGTGATGCGCCTATCCAACCAAAGGTAACCTCCATGGAAGAACGACAGGAGAAGCTTAACGCACGCGTTAACCTCCTAATGTCTGCCGAAGTGTGTTATCTTCATCACGTTAAGGATAGTCGATCTTGCGATGTCCATGGTCCACGGTTGGGGGATTATCTTCGACTTCTTCCCCATAGTCTTTTTCAAATACTTGTGTGGTGTGAGCATTCCATAATTCTTGTGGTCTCCCAAGTTGAAGTCATTGATCTTGAGCATCATAATCTGTTCCAACTACGGTTCCACTGCATGTATCCCCTTCGGGAGGTATGCAGTGATAAGTGTGTAGTCGAAGTCCCTCGGGACGTTGTCACGACTAACCACGCCAGCCAGAGGCAGGATGTAGTCAGGCAAGACCGACGGGATGAGCTTTGTGTTCGCCAAGTAATCGCGATTATTGCTTCTTTTCTCTGTCATGGCTCGGGATGGTCCAGATCGATGTGCATTCGAAGAGGATGCTTGCAATCCTCTCGTCGAAGAGGCTTGTACTCCTGCAGACATGACCTTCTCAACCATAAGGTCTATTAGGATCTCCTCGACATACTTCTCTACTGCGCTAATGTCATACGGCATGCACACTCTAGATCAGATATATCGGGTCGATGAACAAACACTCAAGGTAAGTAAATCAGGTGTCGAGGTCTCAATAAGAATTGCGCGAAAGCAATCAGGTCTCTGTGGTCTCGAATATATCAGTTTACAAAATTTTCTCGGTGAGACATGCAACGAACTAAATAGATAACAACATAACAGATTCCTCCAACGGTCCAATGGCAATATTTCCGGCAATAACTGTGTTTCAAATCGTTCCAGAGCATCATTCTAATGGTTAGGACGCCTCCAACGGTCATATTGCTTCGTCGTGGTGAAGTTCCAGTCTGCGATGTTCTGTTATTCCTACGAGGTTCGAGTTCTGCAAGCTTTCCTTCTGCGAAGTCCTCTGTGGAACCTCCTGCAATTTTTCTAGCTTTGCTTTCTTCTTATCGAGCATTATTTTTTTATTTCCTATGATCTACATCTCTGGATTCCTTCCATTCTTGTTATTATCTCTTCTTAGCATAGTAACTTCACACTGCAGAGGGTCTTTCATAGGGTTCGAGGGTAATAGTTCTTATCTTACTATTTCTAGGGTAGGTGCTCTTCTCTCCTGCATGGATAGGTTCTTTAAGCCTTCTTGCGTTCTTCCAACCTCGACAACTAATTCTCTGGCCCTCAGATTCTTAGACTGGTCTTCTTGTTCTTCTATTAAGCGTGATATTCTCCTAGCCATGAAATCCCTTAATTCTTGCTTTTTCTGTTCTATAGCTTCCTTTTCTTCTTTCCTTCGAATCTAATCTCTCTCAATCCAAGTCTTTCCTAACAAAAGTGCAAAAGGAGCGTTGTTCTCAACAAACTTAATGACCTCGAATTCTTCTTCTGTTGATGTCCCATAAGCATTCATAGGTACGTGAGTAAGTCTTCCACATAGGGTTATTATCTTTCCTTTAAACAATCTTATTCCTCCTAATGAAGGAATCATAGCAGGCTTTCCCAAAATTTCCCAAGTACTTTCTGTCTTAATGTTCACCTGTGTTTCTGCATCCAATACACAGTCTATGTTGAAGTCTCCTATTCTCGTTTCTATGCACTCTTTCTCTTTTAAGATCTCTGATAAACTGATGTCTCTGTGCTCATTCAATGTTTCTTCCATCTGCAATAATATAGTCTCTGATTCTTTCTAGTTCTTTATCATATTCTTAGTCTCTTGGTCTTCCTCATGGTTTTCTTGTTTCATATTCATCTTTTCAACCTTAGAAATCATTTTAGGGCGATCCAAAACTTCATGTTCAGTAACTTTAAAACAAAGGCAAATAGGACCTCTACCAGGGAATTCCTTAGCAAGATGTCCCGGTCTTCTACAACTATAAAAAAGAGTCAATCCTCTCTTTATCTTAAACGTTCCCCAACCTTTCCTGTACTGTGCACTGGGATCACTATGATGGATCTGCAAAAAAATATTTCTAGGATCCTACATCCACTTGTTAGTCCAAAAATTCTTTCTATGCATAGGAACAACATATCTTTCACTATTTCTATGGGATCTATTCATATCGAATATTCTTTCTTCTAGTTGTACCCTAGTTTTCAGACTAGGACAAAATCTATCAAACATACCTAGATCCATTCTTTTGAAACAAAAATTTTCACTTATCTTACCTTTATCCGAGCACAAAGCTTTAAGATCTTACCTCTTTTCTTCATATCCGGTTCCGTTCTTAGCACAGAGCTTCACAAGTCAAGTAGAATACTATGCACTACAACAACAGATCTACGCACAAATATTTCTCTTTTCTTTAGTTCCCAGCAATCACAGTTTCAGGTCCCGACAATGAAACCATTTGTTGGCATAGGAGCAGATCCAGGGTTCAACACTTCAATAGTGCACCAACAAAACCCTAACTACCGGCCCTTTCGGCAACACCTGCGAGGCAGATGAAGTCTCACCCGAGGTAGAGGCAGGGGGGGTTGTAGGACTCAAGTGTCTACAACCTAGTCGTTACACAGATATGTTATTACAACACTTAATAGATCACTTAACAATTAACATTCATTAGTCTTTTAACCCTTATTCACATCGCAGGTAAAACCCTAATTACAGAACAACACAATATTCAACAAGATCTAAGCACATATAACCATTCGGCACATAGCATTAAAGCAAAACTAGTATCCATTCATATCACTAAGCACTAAGCATTCATCCAAAATAATGCACTAAGCAAATAAATGCATAAGCACATGAACAACATAGCACAAAGCACCATAACACAATATATATGTTTTTCACCCCCAGTGTGGGGCTACGTCCACCAACTCTTCGTCTTCTTTATTATCTTCTTTCAATCTTCTTACATGCACAGAGCCACAAGACCAACTCCGCATAGGACAAGAGATCTACACGCACCTCACCAGATCCTCCTTCCCTGAGTATATCTAAGCACAGAGCCTTACATGGTTTGCGCACAAAGAACTACAGATGACTTGCACTTTGTTCTGAAGTCTCAACATACAATATGCACAAAGCATTCACATATATTTGCACTTAACACACTTAGCTTACAACTAGGTCTGATACTTCTTACATCACCTAGATATCTGTTTATACATTACAAAAGAGGCCTAAGCATGGGTAAACCCGTGGGATGACATTCCATACCCGTTACATAAACCCTAAACCCAAAAATCTCGCAAAAGGGGGCGAGATCCCGCGATCTCCGCTTCACTTGGGTGCTCCTTCTTCGACCAGCTTGTTGAAGTCCCAAAATTGGTCAAACATGACCAAGGTTCTCCAAAACTTGGTCGAGAGCCAACACTAACCACCAAATAAGGACTTAACAAGCTATGCTTGTTTTCCTAAAAATGTAATAGAAAGTAAGTTTATAACAACAATGATAAAATTGTAACAGTGGTGTGAAAACATCGTCAAAAGTTGCAATAAATGATATGGAATGAAGGATGCCAACTAGTAGACAAGGATCAAGCCTTTAAGCATTAGTTTTGATGGTTAGATTAGCTGCTACACAAGTGTTATCAACAATAAGTAAATTGTAAGAGAAACAATGTTTAACCACAGAAATCAACAAGTAAATTGCTCAAATTGAAGCTCTAGACAAGCACTTTTGTGTTCAATAACTAAACAATGATTTCCACGGTTAAATTGTGAAAAAGGTAGTAGTAAAAGTAGCATCCCTAATGGTTGTAGATAACAATTTACAACAACATCAAGTTAAACTTAGAGTTTATCAACCATTTAATTACCAATCACTTTCTTTTATCATGAAGTAAGAGAGTAATAGAGAGAGAGATTGCTATGAAACTTTGTCACTTTACTACATCAATGAAGACTAGTGCCTTTAATGGGTTATGGAGTCACTTGTTGGAAGAGAGTGTTAAAAAAATAGAAAAAGTGTAGAGGCATTAGGGATAAACCCTTATAGCACCCAAAATGTCTCCTTTTAAATTGATTAGCTCACCAATCAAGGATAAACTAGGGTTTAGGGTTTCTAGGGGTGTAAACCCTCTTACTTCCTTGGACTCACTCTTCCACCTATACCCTTTCTCTCTATCTCATTTCCATCTCTTCCAAATTCTACAAACTAAAAACTAGAATACTAGGGTGCACCTAAGTCATCTATTCCAAATTTCACAAATGAAAAATTAGAATACTAAGGTTTACCCAATGTACATGGAATTTTCTTGACTTATTTATTACTTGGATTTTTTGAGGTGTACCTTACATACTGTATAAATTATAAATTTTACATGTTCTTGGAACAATGCCTATTCAAGTAGTACACACTAATATAAGTAATATATTTGACATAGTTAACTTTTGGTATTATTTCAAGTGGATGTTATTCCATAGTTAACTTTTGGTATTATTTCAAGTGGATGTTATTCCATCAATAGTGTAAAACTATTATGTTCCTAGTTAAAATTGAAACACCAAACCCAAATCTATTTGAAATTACTAAAATAAAACTATAAGAGCCTCCCATTTATCATAGTAACAATATAAACAAAATAATGTACCTAGACTTGGATCCAACCATCAAAAATAGTTTTACAATTTTCATGTTTATTGATTTATTTACATTCAATAAAAAAAATTACATAGTAACTAAACTTTAAATTTTTAAGATGAAGTTAAATTATTTAAAAAATATATTTCAATTTTTAAGATGAAGTTAAATTATTTAAAATATATATTATAATTGACTAGAGTGTCGTGACTTCTCCCTTGATATGCAAGGCCATCAAGGGACAGAGGGAGGAAGGCATCTCCAGTTAGTGATCTGATATGATTATTTCAAATATTGAAATTCATTAAAGTCTTACATTAACACTACAAACACACACGTAGCTATTATTTTCTCTTTTGTTGTACATGTAAATAACCAATTCCAAAAATAACACAATGCGATGTTAAACGCTTTAACATATGACAGACAGAAGTAGGGCAAGGAACTTTAGTATTTTTGAATATGCGAAGATCATTGCTTGTGTTGGAGAAGACACAACTTCCCTTTCTAATCAGTCTGGTATGCTTATTCTTGTGCATTTGGTAGAAAATAATTTATATTTATAACACAATGCGATGTTAAACTTTTTAACAGATGACAGACATAAGTAGGGCACACAACTTTAGTATTTTTGAATATGCAGGTTCAAGGAAGATCAAACTTTAGTATTTTTGAA
Organism: Picea glauca; assembly: GCA_000966675.3. Classification (NCBI taxonomy): domain Eukaryota; kingdom Viridiplantae; phylum Streptophyta; class Pinopsida; order Pinales; family Pinaceae; genus Picea; species Picea glauca. The sequence continues at coordinate 204,100 of JZKD02S0577255.1, forward strand.
TATGCAGGTTTAAGGAAGAAGAAGAAGAAAAACTTCCACCTTGGGGGCTTTGAGGACTATGGCCCTACCCGACCGCCCACCTTTCATGCAACCCTCCCTCTGTCTTTCACCCGACACTACCCTCCACCCAACTCACTATGCTCGTTAGCTTTGTTCTCTCCTTTGAACTGGCTGCACTGACCAACTACTTACACCATCAACTTTTTTCACTCTGCCACAAACTGTAACACGACAAAGGGGGAACTATTCACTCTTGAGATTCACACTGAAGGAGAGGGGTATCAACGCACTAATGGGTGCAGCTGATGAGGCCCTCTCGAACAGTGAGGGCCTCTTCACCTCGACGGATGAGCTTTCCAGACATGCACTTACCTACTCCCATCGATCTGGGACCTCACAACAACTTTTCTCCTCCACCCATCCCTCGACTCCCTCACTAGACCCACCCTCCTACCCTATTCACCTCCCAAAACCTCCACAAAATAAACACTACACTTACACATCGGTCATAGTCCACCCCCCCGCCCCCCCCACCTTCCACCCTTCTCGACACTCACACAGACACCCTCCATAGCCAACTTCCCTCCTACTCTCCTTAGCTCTTTACCGACTGACCCACTTGTTATCTCCACTGTTCTTGGGGAAAAAACTACCTCAGTTCAATTGAGACCTGTATGTTTGCACTTGCACAAATGCTCGACTGGTGTCACTCCTGGTGGAAAAAATAGAGCTCAGCTTAGACCTTGGCGTTCAAAAAAAACAAAGAGAAAAATGGTCCTCGGAAATGATATCGTCCTAGAAGACTTGGTCTCCTTAAGCCTCTACGCTTTAGTGGGAAGAATCTCTTATAAAAATCTCCATCAATCTGACCTAGCAGAGTGGGTGCATACAACATGGAGGCCATTGCTGGGCTATGTTCCATAGATATCCCACCTAACATGAGGTTGGATCTACTTCAGGTTCAAAACACCAGAGGAAACCACATCCATACTGGAGCGGCTCTGGAATTTGGACGACGGTAGCCTCATGATAAAACGATGGTGGATCAACTTTGACCCTACACATGACTATTTTCGTCTGAGGCATTTATGGGTCCTCCTCCATGGGCTTCCCCTGCACCTATGGAACTCAAAATCTCTCGAGGCCATAGGTAACACGCTTGGCCGCTACATTTGCGTAGACACACAGTCACTCACAGGCTCAGAAAAGAAGGTGGTTAGAGTCTTGGTGGAGATAGATATACACGATGGACTACTCAAAAACATTGACATTGACCGAAGAGGCCGACTCTTTCGATAGAGCCTGGACTATCTAGGCATCCCCTTCAAGTGCACACTCTGCAGACAAACAGACCACCTTAGAAATGTCTACTCGGGTCGCTTTGATGAGGAACAATCTAAGGAAACAATGCTTGATCTCTCCACTAGGATGGACTCCCCAGATGTGAACACTCAACCTTCCTTTTCGGACCTTCCATACTTTGGAGAACCAGCTGCCTCAGACTCGGACACCGGTAAGCTCAAATCCATTTGCCCCACTCTATTCTTCTCTCTTACATCCTAGGAAAAAGACCTATTGGACACTACCCCAACTTGGGTATTGGGTGCTACCTCTCCTTGGCCTGATATCGCTCAGACTAAATCACTTTTGAGTGCTCCCTCCATACACTCCTCCACCTTCTTACTTGATGGACACCAGAACCACCAGACAACCTTTTTCCCCCTCACTCCTACTACAGATTCTGCCCAGCCGATTACCCCTCCAGCTGCACTATCCACACCTATACCCTCCTCCTCGACCTCACATTCTACTGAGCCTCCGACTACTGCCCAACCTTGGGCTTCCAACTCGCGGGTTACTCCCCCTGACTTTTTTCCCCCTTCACACTTGGAGTCATTGAGCCATGACTCTATGCCACTTGAACAGGGGATGATTCACTTTCTGTCGGGCACCAGTGAAATTCATCCAGGGGATAATACACTTAGCGATGTGTTGGATTCACTCATTCTTTCCTATAAAGAAGTTCTCACTCCATCCCCCTTACCCAATTATCTGGGGAAGTCGGTCCACAAGCCACATTTCGAGGAAGGGATCCCAGGACACAAGGTTACTCCAAGTTTGGACTAGGGAAAAGCACACACCTGGTCAAGAGGGATTGGCTATGAACACTCCCCAATCAAAACAATAAGTGCTCATCGCAAAGAGGGGCCTTCGTTACCTATTTCTACAGATACTCAAACTCAACACACTGACATTGGAGAGCTTAGAGGCATGAAATCCCTAGCGAGAGCCAAATAATGGTATTTCTCTCCCTCAATATTAGAGTGGTGGGGGGGGGGCTTAAATCCTCCTCTTTCAGAAGACTACTCTCTCGGACTTCCCTAGACATTATTTTCCTACAGGAAACTTTGGTTGATGGACATAAAGCCATATTATTTATGAACAAGTTCCGACTTGACTGGCACACTTGTTATGTAAACTCGCTAGGTAACTCTGGGGGTTTTGCTGCCACTTGGGACCCTACAAAATTTGACTTAAATCCCTTTCTAAGATTTAGCAACATTCTACTAACTGGATCCTTCCAGTGGAACAATCAACAAATCAGTTTTCTCAATTCCTACGGTCCTTGCTTAAACAAAAAAACTTCCTGGGATAAAGTGGAGGCCCGCGACCTGTTTGATATCATGAATTTAATCATTGCAGGTGATTTGAATTTCACCACAAGATTGGGCAAAGTTTGGGGAGACTCCGCCACCCAAGACCCCTTGGCCGAATATTTTATCTCACTATTCCAAGTGCATGGTTTGGTTGACTTCCCTCTGGATGTCTTGGCACCAACTTGGCGCAATGGCAGAGCGAGATTGGAGTCTATCACTAAGAGGCTAGATCGCTTCATTATTTCTGAAAGTCTTGCTACTGCTGATGGTAGGATCAAATGCTGGGTGGATACACCTTACCTGTTAGACCATGCCCCGATCCTGCTACAATTCGGTTCACCTGCTGTGTGGATCTCCTATCCCTTCAAATTGAACTCTTGTTGGCTCTTTGAGGAAGAATTCATTGCTATTGTCCACTCTGTTTGGAAAGGCCCCATTTTCTAGAGAGAAATGGGAATACAACAACGCTTCATTTGGAAACTAAAGCTCTTAAAATCCTGCATAAAATGATGGGCTACTAATAATAGAAGACACACGCTACACAGATTACAAGTGCTGCAGTTAAATCTAAAAGAACTACACCAAATCGATTCTCATGATGGGCACACTAGGGACAGGTATCAACAATTAAAACTACTTGAATTTGAAAAGAACCAGATATTGTTGGAAGATGAAGCTCTTTGGAGGCAACGGAGTAGAGTAAATTGGATAAAATGTGAAGACCTCAACAAAAAAAAAATTCCATCGATTTGCTAGCTCATCCAGAAACAAAAAAACATATTTGGGATATTATTGATGATGCAGGTACAAAACACAGCAGGCAACAAGCAATCAAGACAACAACTTCTAGCCATTTTAAATCCTTCTATGAGGCAAGGCCACAAGCCCATCTACAAGATCATGTTACGGTGGCTTGACTCTTCCCACGCTCAGTCACATTAGAGGACTCCATGAATATGGACAACCCCTACAATTTACAAGAGGTTCTGGCTATTTTAAAATCCTTTTCAAAGGATAAAGCCCAGGCCCAGACGGTTGGACCGTAGAGTTATACTTGCATTTCTTCAATTTGTTGTGGACTGAGCTTCTGGAGCTAGCGGAAGACTCCAGACTCCATGGTAAGGTTTTTGGGGCACTAAACTCAACTTTCTTGACTCTTATCCTGAAAGCAAACCTCCCAATTAATTTCGGCGATTATAGACCGATTTCACTCTGCAATCATTGCTACAAGATTATTTCAAAAATCATCGCCAATATAATCAAACCCATCCTCTCGTGATCACTGTCAGGCGAACATTTAGGTTTTTTAAAGGGCCAAAAAATTCTTGATGCTATTGGCACCGCTCAAGAATGCTTGCACAACATTAACCATAAAAAATCTCGTGCTCTCAACCTCGAGATAGATCTTAAAAAAGCCTTCGACTGTATAGACTGAGACTTTCTCAGTCTAATTTTAATCCAGACAGGATTCAACCAAACTACTTTAAATTGGATTATGAGTTGTGTCACAAGTGAAACTTTTGTTGTGTTGGTAAATGGTGAACATTCCTCCTTCTTCCATAGTGGCAGAGGCCTGCGGCAAGGCTGCCCACTTTCACCGCTCCTATTCATCATGGTCATGGAAGGTTTAAGTCTCCTCCTAAAAAAAAACCATGCAGAAGGAAGAATTGCAGGGATCAAGGTCTCAAGGTTGGTTAAAATCATGCACCTCCTCTTTGTCGACGACATTCTCATAATGAACAATGACAGTCTACTTGAATGGAGGGAAATATATGGAATCTTGAAGATTTTTTATTGCGCCACAGGCTTACAAATCAACTGGTCCAAATCGACGTTCCATTACGCCAATATACAAGATCAAAATTTGGATCAACTGAAGGACATATTTCTGCATACCTTCATCCACCTATCACAAAGCTTCCATTACCTTGGCTACTTCATTAAAGCAGAACATTACAAGGCTTCGGACTGGGACTGGCTTGTTTCTAAGGTGGAAAAAAAAGTAGGACACTGGTGTAACAGATGGCTCTCCATTGGAGGCCACTACACACTCATCAAAGCTTCCCTCAAAGGAAAAACGGTATATTGGATGGCGCTTGCAGTTGTTCCCACACCGGTCCTGGAAAAGCTAAGAAAACTCACCTATAAGTTCCTCTGGTCGGGCAACAATGACCATCACAAGTTGCACCTTTGCAATTGGGAAACACTGGCCAAACCAAAAATCAAGGGTGGATGGGGAATTAGAAATATTTTCAAATTCAACAAAGCTCTGGCTGCTAACTCCCTATGGCATGTTTTGACTACAAATGGCATTTGGAGCTCTATCATTAAGGACAAATACTTGTCTTACACCTTCGTCGTATCTTGGCTTCATACTGGATCCACTCACACAAGGGTTGTGTCTCAGATATGGAGGAACTTAGCGAAATCGACACTCTGGATCACAAATTGGCTCTGATGGAAGCCAGGCTCTAGTCGTTCAATCATAATCGGCAAGGATTGCATTACAGGACTTGTCCAAGCATCATATATGTCACCTCAATTAATTTCACTTTTAAATACAAAAAACACATGTTTTCTATTCCAATCCGTGCATTATAATGAACTCGAGATCCCGACAGTCGGCTAGAAATCCGGTCATGATTTGGAGCTACCAACAAACCTAGCTACGGAGTGGGATAAATATTGCCTGGAACTTACTCAAGCGTGCATATTTCTTCACAATGTGGAGGATCAATTCTTGTGGGTTGGAGGAGACATTTCGGGCCACATCTCCGTAAAAAATTTATACTTTGCTATCACAAACACAGTCTGGAAAAACAACATTATTGGATGGCGTAAGCACCTATGGAACTGAAAATTACCACAAAAGATAAATCGATTTACCTAGTTAACTGTCGAGAACAAAATCCCCACCTTGGATTTGGGGTTTCTGAATTCACTCTGCCAAGTCAACAAGGATTTGGGGTTTCTGAATTCACTCTTCGCTATCTCTAAGGAAATTGACTTCTCCCTTGATATGCAAGGCCATCAAAATGCACAAGGGACAGAGGGAGGAAGGCATGTCCAGTGAGTCATCTGATATGAATATTTCAAAGATTGAAATTCATTAAAGTCTTACATTGACACTACAAACACGCACGTAGCAAAGATTCCAACAGTTTTAACTAACCCTGTTTCCATATGATTCATATTTACAGTTTTAAATAATTTATAAATATCTGGCAGGTATTGAATTCTTCAAAAAACACGCTGGAATGATGGAGGATTTGAAATTGTCTTTTCTGCAATGCTAAATGAAGCTAAAAACTTATGCTTGGATCAACCTTATGAATTGCCATTCATCAAACAAATCATTGAGCAACGGGAGCCTAATCTTAAAAGGTTGGTTAAACTCTGATCATGATGCTGATAAAATTGTCAATTATATCAATTACCTTTACCGTGGTTGTGTTGTTTGGATCAGGATTCCCACTGATGTTCTCCAACAACATTCTTCTATTATTTGGAAGGCCTGCAACAAATAGTGGACTGGGAGAAAATAATCCAAGGATGGATCATTCCTCAGCTCGCCGGCATCTACAGCGGCTGTATTCATGTGTACAGGGACTAACTAGTAAGAAATGTTTAATATAATATATAATTCATAAATTATTATGTTTTTTTTTTATTGATCTCTACATTGCTAGGGATTATAGTTTTTGGTAAAAAGTCAAAATAATGTAATTTTGTATAGTGTTTGCATATTTCTCCAATATTTTATGAATTGTTTTCCTAAAAATTAAGATGTTTTTTATTAATTTTTTAAATATATATTCTTGTTTTCTTATTGGTTTAATGGATATTGATGGGACTAAATACCCCTCGTGGAGGACATTATTTTTCAATTATTTATTAAACTTTCAAAATTGATTTAAAAAATATGAAAAAACAAAATTTAACATTGGTAAAAAATTAGGTGCTCTTATTTCTCTAACATAGGGTATTAACACATGTTGTTGGACCTAGTTCTTGAATCAAGCAAAGTAATTAATTCATTCAAAGAATGGCATGATACACTCAAACTTTGCTACACCACCTAGTCGCCCTGGCCACCCGCTTCACCATCATTCTCCATAGCCATGCTGGGCACTTTTCCATCTTATCCTTCTATTTTGTTTGTTTGAATTGTGTTTTACCATAGCAAATGTAGATATAGCACATCCTACAAAATCAGTAGCAATACTAGTGTTATCACATAAACCTGTCTAGAGGTCGTAGGGCGACCCAATCCTTTTCTTGTGCGGGTATCAGTCTCGATTTCAAAGTGCACCTTTCAGAGCAACCCATTCCAGACTCGAATCAAGCAAACATGTGAGTTCAGCTTCCAATGGCTGGGATGTGAGTTCAACTTCGATATTTTGTTAAGGTCAAATGGTTGAGCTAGGCTTCATGCTATTGTAATATTTTGATTGAGAACAACTGGTTCTCTGGTTATGTATTTTTTTTTGAGACATCTTGGTTAATCTAAGTTAGCTTTCTTACTCCATCTTATTTTCCTCTGATAATGAGAGAGTTCATGCTTGATTGATTCACATGGATTGTTGTAACTGTATTATGATAAATGTTTGATTATAATATTGTTATGATTTCTTTCAGTTTCCTTGAAATTTGAATCCAAGACCTTGTGTTTAAGTTTTTCCTCCTTAGGCTGTTGGAAAATCTGATGTGCATGGTGGACCTCTACACTTTTCTCACTAAATCTTCCTCCTACCCACCCTTACTCCAACTTACTGACTGAAGTTAATCAAGACCTGTGCATACCAGTCCAAATTTCCGAGTTAAAAAGATATCATCTTGAGTCTGTGCCCATTTGACCTCTTTAAAACCAACCTATGAGATAAAAATCTGATGGGTACTAGGCTTACCCTCTCTGCAATCGGAAGGTGACTTCTAGTGCTAACAACTAGTAGCATCATATCCAATAGCATTTTGAGCCATGGAAATGGTCTTCTTTGGGTTAGTATTTAGCAACCCAACTCCCTACTTCTACTGGTTGGTTGAGGAGGCCTAGCTAGTTCATTCATGGTGGTGGAAGCTATCAATGCTCCATTGAGGTATTGTTTAATCTTTCCATAATTTGTGTATCCACTCCTATCCATGAAGGTTCTTTTCAATTTAACTAGAAGCAAGGGAACAACAACATATCAAACTTTCACGATTTTCTATGATCCCATTTACAAACTATTGACATGGACAAACATAGGATGTCACAAATTGTTTGGTGTAGAGAAATATCTTCTAGACACTACAAATGGCTTATTTGATTATCATCTCCTCTATATAGCTATCTTATTCGACGAAGTAGAAAACACTATTCATGATAATTTTCTATAGCATGGCAGGACTAAGAACTTACTCTTTGAATATAGGATTTAGGAATGAGAGAATGCAAGACATCCAAATAAGAATATGTTTTCTTCTTTTTGTTCTACTTGACTTCAATATGGTTCATCCATTGGTTGTGTAATTCTTCAATATTCTTAAAAACCTTCAACATGAACTATGATGAAAATTGCATTTGATTGTGTCCAAGTGCAAATGAACAACATCATAAGTATCAATATTGTCTCTAGTTTTTCAATCAAAGAAAGTGACTACACATGTATCATCCCCAACCACCAACTGGGCAATTCCACACCAAAAATTTGAACTTCGATACCAAATTAAAGCATACAAATACACTGATTCATACAAAATAATAATATAAATACACATGCAACATACACATGAAAAACACATAAATAATAATGCAACACATAATTTAACACGCAATTGACACTTATCTTGGTAAAAATATCACCAACTGCGTGAAGACCTTCCACGTTCCTCCCATCCTTAGACCACACTGCTCAAAAATCTTAGCAATGGGTCACCCCGAGCTGGGGCTAAACTCCACCCGAGTAAAGGAATTCCTAACCAAGTTGATGTATCTCATACAACAAGAAAAATCAGTCACATGTGCCAACTCGAACTAATAGTTGATAATCCCTCATTCCCCACATGTCTGTCCCACCCCAGGAAGTGTGCCCCTTCTCTGCTCAATAGTCCCTCAGCTACCCCACTTCCTTTCTTGGGCTTCAACAACAGGCTAGATAGGAAGTCTCAGAGCCCTGTAGTTGTAGTTTGACACCTTCGAGAAATCAATTCCCAACAATTCTCTCACCTAGAGAGAATTTATCACGGGCCTCACAACCCGCCTCTTCAATATCCCATGGGCCTGACAACCTGCTTCTTCAGTCCAACTCCTAATCTAACCAGGTACAGGTACAAGTACATGTACAGTGACAATAATAGGAAAGTACGAAGGACAATTGAATGAGTGAGTGAATGATGATGGAATGATGGAAAATGGACTAAGTCCAAAGTATATGTATGCATGTTCCCAACTTGACGCTTGTCATGTTGAGAACTACATTGGCCCACTTGCCCCCATCCTTAGAACTTAGGATAAAAATAATTATCCATATTTTATACTTTAAGAAATATTAATATAATATTCCTTTTTGGCTTAAGCTCCCTAGCTTATCCCTTATCCTTAACTTTTATCCCCCTTTCCCTATCTAGTGGATTTTAGCCCCCCATACTCTTTTACATGGTTGGTCTGCTGCAGTGATGTATTTTTCATTAATATTTGCGTGTGATTTATATTTATAATACAAACATACTATCCTTTTGTATCAAGGCTCACTAATCTCAAAAAACATGAATATATACACAAAGGCTCTTCGGCCTCAAGATGCTAGGATACCATAGCAGAAAACCTGGGACGAGGAGCAACTGCATTGCTTCAGAATTCCGATGATGACCCCCAAAATGCCTCGGAAAACAGACCCAAATTGAGTTCATATGATGATTCCTTTGAGCTTATATTGTTTTGTTCGGAGAACATGATGCGACGGGTCAGTGTTGTTGAACGCAATGTCGGGTGAGAAAACAACTCCCCCAAACTTATCACTGAGAGCACAGGATTTCAGGCGTCAGGATGAGAGCCCAAGACGGAGAAGCTGATGGTGCCTAATTAATGTATATAACAAAAGGGTTCATGATAATCAAGGGTTGAATGGCCCATGATAATCAAGGTTCAAGTGTCTTTGAATGTTGCATGAAAGTAATTGCATTTGAACAGAGTTTGTTCATTTAGTGAGAATTAATGTTGGGTAACATTGATGCTTATATATATATATATATATATATATATATATATATTCATTTAGGTTCAATCTTTTTGGAATTAGAGGCTCATTTTTCAACTACTCAGTGGGATCGCTCACTGCCACAACAATGGAGTCCTACATAGGTCATTTTTTTTTATATTGGTCAGATTAGAGAAATCCCACATGAAAATTCCTTTGGGTTATTCTGTTGTGTTTGAACGCTCAATGTTGCAGGGACTTGAAGCCTTCAAATCTGTTGTTGAACCTTAGCACTGGTTTGTTGAATATTGTTGATTTCGGACTGGGAAGAGGCTACTTCGATTCTGAGAGGCTCTACACCTTAAAAGTAAATACCTAATTGTTTCAATATCTCAAGATGTTGTTATGTTATCATTCATATAACTCTTCAATACTATCATTGCACAACTCCGGTTAGGAGCTTAGTTCCATATTAAATCCATATATCTCTTCAATGCTATCATTGCATAGCTCCCAGCTAGAAGCTTAGTTCCATATTAACAGATCATATCCTCAAACAGCCAAAAAATTCAATCTTTTTCACCTTGAAGAATTGGTTTTTGCATTTTGAGGAATTTGATAATTCAAATTAAGTATGCCTATTTAGATTGATTAGGTCCTATGGGTTAGAATTGATGCTTACTCCGCCCTGAAAGCCTTAAAAAATAGTATAATAAGTTTACCTAGCTGGATAGATCTCATAACTAGATTCTTGCGCAGAAACGGGATGAGAGCCATGTCTAAGCTTATAAACACCGACAGAGTGAGCAGACACCACCTATCATTCTCTTGGATAATATATGTCAGTTTTCCATGCTGAGAAGTCCAGTAGGTACTCTACAACACCAAAAATTGATTGTTAGTTTTTCCTCCACCCTCGCAGTATACGACCTTTCAAAGGTTTATAAGGAAGGTGTCCCCCTTACACCCAAAGTCGACACCATGAGGGGGCCTCCTTATAAGCTCGCCAAATACCTGGATCATGAGCTTAAGCCTCTTCTTGGTAATACCATCTCTTATGCTAAGGATTCCACTTTCTTTATCGATAAAATCAAGGGTATTAAGCTTGATCCAGGTGACCTTCTAGAAAGTTTGGATGTAGTTTCTCTCTTTGTGAAGATTCCTATATAGATTGGGCCATGGATGTGATCAATAAAAGCACACACCAAGATACAATGAAGTTAGTTGGGATCTATGTTTTAGATCTACATTTTTTAGTTTCCAATGTGAGATGTATGAACAAGCATGTGAGGTAGCCATGAGATCTCGACTTTTTTCCATTGTTTCTAATTTATTCATGATTCATGGAGATTCTTGAAAAAAAAAAAAAAGCTCTTACTTCATCCCCTTTTCAATTTAATTTGTGGATTTCAACTTAAGTTGTGGATCAGATTCTTCGATAATACCTTTGTCATCTGGCCCCATGATCGTCTGAAAATTTAGAAAAATGGAAATTCTTGAAAACAAAGTCCTTACTTCATCCCATCTTCAACTTAAGTTGTGGATCAAATTAAAAAATGATATCTTTGTCATTTGGCCCCAATGATTATTTGACAATTTATAAAAAAATAAAAATCACCTTAATAGTTAATAGAATATATAAAATTCACCATGGACATTGAAGTTGATGGAAGTATTCCCTTTTAGATGCATGTGTAACTAAAATAAAGATGAATCTATGGCCCACCAAGCATATATAAAAAACACCCACATGAAACAATGCCTTCATGTTGAATCCACTTACCATCTAGCTTAAAAGTTTGGGGTTCTCAACACTCTAGCCACTAGAACTAGACCTAGGATCATGGAACACCCCAATAATGAAGTTTGAGATGTTTTCTTTCCCTACATATAGGGAATTACCAACAAGCTTGCAAGAATTTTGAAGAGAAAGAACATTGGGGCCACTTTAAAACCCCTTACAACTCTTCAAAGTTCCCTCAAGTATGTAAGGACCTTATTGATCCAACTAATGAAAAACGCATCTATATGATTCCTTGCTCCTATGGAAAACCTTACGTGAGAGAAACTGGATATTCCATCAAGATTAGGATTAATGAGCATGATGTTGATATCAAAAACAATGATAGGCATCCCTCTCATTTGGCTAAACAATCAAACAAGACTAAACATCATATATCTAATGAGGATGCCAAAATGCTAGCCAAACTAAATCAATACCACAATAGAAAATTAAGAGAAACCATTGAAATTGAAAAGAGACCTAATAATCTTACCAAAGACAATGGTTGGAAGGCTAGTGAGAATTGGATTCCTACATATAACTTGTCATTTACTCTAGTTTCCCCTTTTTCTACTTCCCAAGTTCCCTTACTTTTATTTTTGTTTCTATTTCTTTCTTTCTGTCTGTTTTTTTTTTTTTTATCAATGTTTCTTCTTTCTTATTTTGTTCTTTTTTCTTTCCTATTTTTAATTTTCAACTCCCTTTAATTCTTATTATTGTCTTCTTTTGTGGTTTTCTTCTCTTTTTTTCTTTATTTAGTATTTATTATTTTGTTTCTCTATTTGTATTTTTAAAAATTGTTCTTATTACCTTAGTATTTAGATTCTTTACTTATTTACCTATTTATTTTTTTTCTTTTTTCTAATTTTTTTATTATAATAATGTTTAATGTGTTGTGTTTTATTTTATTATTTTTTATAAATTTTATAATTTTTTATAAATTTTATAATTTTTTAGATTAATTTTCATTGTAGTTGTTATTCTTTTTATTTTTGTTTAGCTTCATTTCTATCTTTATAAATCAATTTTTCTTCATTTAAAATGTACCACAATAAATTGGTAACTTTGATAATGGACTACAATAACTTATACATTTGAAAAACTATGTTATAATAATTTATCTTCTCATAATTTTTTATCAATAATAAATACTAAATTTATTTTGTTTTTAAATTTATCAAAATTCTAGATTTATTTTAATTCTAAATTTAATTTGAAAAACTATGTTATCATAATTTATCTTCTCATAATTTTTTATCAATAATAAATACTAAATTTATTTTGTTTTTAAATATATCAAAATTCTAGATTTATTTTAATTCTAAATTTATCAAATTAAAGTGAATTTAACTTAAAATTTTTGTTTTTTAATC